>OU015748.1:4331250-4344586 GCA_907169655.1 Acomys percivali
TGTGTGTGTGTGTGTGTGTGTGTGTGTGTGTGTGTGTGTGTGTGTGTATGGGTAGCATGTACTAAATGTGTGTGTCTATGAACATAGAAGCCGATAAGTGTCATCCTCCAGTGTGTTCACATTGGTTTTGAAGTCAGGGTTTCTTACTTTTCCAACGGGATCTGCCTGCTTTTACCTACCCATTCCCAGGATTACATAAATAATACACCACATCTGGTTTTTTCACACACATCCTGTAGGCTGAACACAGACCCTCACAGTTATATAGCAAGCACTTAACTGGCTGGGCTGCCTCTCCAGTCCATATTTTTTAGACAGGGCCTCAAGGCTGCTAATAGCCAACGAAAAATAGCCCAGTTCCTGATCTTCCTGCCCCTACCTCTCAGGTGTGTAAGGTTTATATGATGTGGGGCCTGGAACCCAGGATTTTATTCTAGTTGGCAAGTACTCTATCTACTAAACTATATTCCCAGCCCCAAGTATTCTTTTTAACTCAGAAAGGGTAAACTACAATTGAAGAAAAAAAATGTACATCACTAATTCATCCCTAGCCCATCACCCCTTGGAGTAATTACTATCTTGATCATGGTATTTCAGTCCCTTGAATTTTTCCCATTTGTGGGCATATAAATCTTAATTACATAGCTTTTATATTTGAATAGTCAATACAATCATTTATCCCTTTACCATCATTTCTTTAATACCTAATCATGTCAATATGTGTAGCCCTAGAACATTCTGACTTTTGTTTTTGCTTGGGGTTGATGTATTCGTTAACCCTTCCACTAATGGACAGTGTGGCTGTTTCCACCCCTCACTGCTCTAAGCAGCCATAGCCCTATCTCCAGTATCTCAAGCCATCTATGTCCACACTGATGTGCATGTGCAAGTGGTCTGTGCTAGCCCTTAAATTTTCTTCTCCCTTTCTACAACCATCTTTAAACCAAGACATTCATGTTTATTGCAGCATTACCCACAATAGTGATGTGAGTAGGTGATTAATCCTCAATATTAATCATTGTCAGTGGACAAAGAAAATGGAGTACATATGATGATCCTCAACTGAAGAATGGATAAAGAAGCTGGTACATTTACACGATAGAATACTACTCAGCTATTAAAAACAAGGAAATCTTGAGATCTGTAGGCAAATAGATGGAACTTGAAAAGATCATCCTGAGTGAGGCAACCCAGACCCAGAAAGACACACATGGCATATACTCACTTATATGAGGATATCAGCCACATAGTACAGGATAACCACACTTCAATACACAGACCTAAAGAAGGTAAACAGCAAGGAGAGCCCTAGAGTAGATGCTTAATTCTCACTCAGAAGGACAAATAGAATAGACTCGGGAAGTGGTTGAAGAGAGGGAACAGGACGGGAGCCTAACATAGAGGTCCTCTGAAAAGTTGTACCCAGCAGGGGATTGAAGCCCTTGCTGAAACTCACAGCCAAACTTTGGGGCACCGAGTCTTATGGAAGAGTTTGGGGATAGAAGGAACCTAAAGGGGACAGGAGCTCCCCAAGGAGAACAACACAGCCAACAAACCTGGGCCTGTGGGCGGGTGTGGGGCTGCAGAGACTGACGCACCAACCAAGGACCATGCATGCTGAGAACCTAGACCCTCTGCTCAGATGTGGTCCCTAGGCAGCACAGTCCCTGTGTGAGCCCCATAGTATGGGGAGTAGGGACTGCCTCTGACATGGGCTCTGCTGCCCACACATTGATCACTTCTCCCTGGTGGGGCGGCCTTGCCACAGAGGAAGAGGATGCACGTAGTCCTGATGAGACTTGATAGGCTGGAGTCAGATGGGAGGTGAGGAAGGCTCCCCTTTCTGAGGACTAATGGAGGGGGAGTGAGAGGGGGAGGGGTAAAGAGGGAGGGAGGGTTGGACCGGGAGAGATGAGATTGCGATATAAAGTGAATAAATTAAAAATAAATAAATTTTAAAAAAATTAGTGAGAAAAGAATTCTGAAATTTTTTTCATCAAAAAAAAAAAAATCCTAAGGTGATAGATGTGTTAATTGACTTGTGTAATACATAATATGAACAAGTATTATGTTCGAAAGAGACATTTCAACATAATGAATCTCAGTGGATATATACATTTCTAAGAAGTATTATTTTAAAAAATTTTATTTTTTGAGACTTTTATATGAATACTATATTCACACCTTTTCTAACCATCCCCCTTCTTCCTCCAACTCTTTCTATTATACCCTCTTCATGCGTGACTTCTTTGGTTACCTTTGTTTTACACACACACACATACACACCATACACACACACCACACACTCACACCACACACACACATACAGCACATGCACACCACACACCACACACACATCATACACCACACACACTCACATCACACACACACACCACACACCACACACACATACACTCACATCACATACCACACACACACCACAGACCACACACACACACCACACATATCACACAAACACACACACATGCACGCACATACACATACCACGCACACACACCACACACACCACACATACCACACAAACACATACACATGCACGCACATACACATACCACGAACACACACCACAAACACATACCTCACACACACACACACTACATACATACCACACACACACTATATACACACACACACCACATATCACAGACACACACCACATATACCATACAAACACACACACATGCACACACACACACACACACACACACATACACTATACGCACGCACATGCACATGGAGGGGAAGAGAGAGAGAGGTTCTTTACTATGAGGCCATAAAATATTCTTTAGGATGTTTTTTCCTGAAAACTTAATTTTCCTAGGAGTCAAAGTTCACTCTACTTGGCATCACATACAGAACCCACCTTTCCACATTGCTTTGTAGGCACCAACACATGACCATGCTTTCAGATTGGTGAAAGTTGCAGGCCTTTTTTAATAGGTCAATGCTTATTTTTTTATAATCAGATCTTTATAAATATTTATTTGAACTATGTGTGTATGGGAACCCTAGTTTTCTTTCACTCTAAAGGCTGAGAAACTTTCATTCTTTTGTAGATGTCATATGTGTTTAAGTTGTCTTGGCAAAGCCATGCTGGCTGCTTTTACCAAAGCAGCTCTCAAAGCAACTTGCTTTCAGAAGAGTCACGGGCCGTTGAGTGCCAATGTCACGGACACTATATTTTATTTAAAACATTGGGGAAATTTCAGTAGCATAATGTCCCTTGTAGAAAATAAAGTTCATATCTTGGGAGGTTGTTCAGGTCCTATTCTTGGAGAGGAGTTAAGAATGGCTTTAATGCATCTTCTGGAGCCATTGTGCCTTGCCAGGTAAATAATGTGCATTTTAAACAACCCTGAATCTATATTTACAGTCATATGATAAATGGTAATGGCTCCAAAGAGAAATATTAAGATCTAATGGACATTTAAAGCAGCCCCTCAATATGTATTTATGCATGGGATCCAAAGAAACCCAAAGGCAGTTTAGTTCTGTTTGATCAATGACAATCAATGTTTTGATAGATGTAGAATATTTAGGGTCCATATTTAAAACTCCTATAACAGGCGGTCTTACACGCTGTGATTCCAAATACTTCTCGGTAGCTCGGGACAGATGTGGAATTCTGAAAACCTCCCATTAGCATCACAGCAAAGAGACTCCAAGAAAATCCAGCAGGGAAAAGAAAATGACAATTGTTCAGAGCAGGGACGTCCTGGTACCAAAGAAGAAAAGCTGGCAAGGCCCCTTTACATCCTCAAATGCATTTTCATTTTATGTTGCTCAGTATGAGTCATTTTGAAGACAATTTCTTCTGGAAATAAGCTTCGAAGCATCGCTGTTTTTAAGTCTCATTTGGTAAAGTTTGCAAGGCCTGGCTTTCTCTCTGTGCTCTGTCTCCCTTTAGAGTCCTGGCGTTGCCCTGGCATTGTGGGAGTGAAAGGCCCCACTAGCCTTCTGAGGCTGTCACTGCCCTCTGCCCATGGGTGGAGGAAGCCATGGGTACAGAATTTGCACCAGCTTCTTGGAAAAACCTTCACTGGTTAGAGTGCCAGGAACCTGTGTGGGCTTTCTGGGAGCCACCCAGCAGTTGCCCATCAATATGGAACGGAGTCACCTTGATCGATTTCACTCTTAAGCCAACTTCTTACTCTGAAAAATAAAAATGGCTTTTTGATACTCTCAGAAGCCTGAAGGGACAATCCTGACGACGGGTTCATTGTCCTGCTGTTTGGAAGTACACCGTGACCTTCAGTTCAGAGCCTATAAAAAGAGAGGCTCCACAGCTCCGTCCCCGATGAGACTTATAGCACATCGAGTTCAGCAAATGGAATTACAGCCTAGGAGTGCATCGTCACGATAAACTCAATTCCTCAAAACCATTAAGTGACCTCAAGGACATTTGTTGCTCCCTTTACTTCCACATTCTGAATCCTCACAAGGCTTCTACACACACACACACACACACACACACACACACACACACAAAAGAAAGTGGATTCTGCACTTCTCTTATCAGAGTTCATTTCTTAAACCTCAGTAGAATTCCCTCTGCTATTTACCTCAGTTGTATCCAACTATTTCCCACAAATGTAGGCAGAAGTATGTAGTCTGCAGCCTGTTGGCTACAAAGTAAGGGAGTGGATAGCACATGAAATGGATACAAAATGAACTGAGACTACGTGGCTATCTTATTGCTGTATAAATACACTAGATTAGGGTTGGCTATCTGAATCACAGAAACTAGGACCTTAAGCCCTTTATATAGTCCACAGTTACAAAGTTTCCCCTCACAGCTAGAATAAGAACTAATCATCCCATCCCATTGCAATTGTCGTTGCTGGTCTTTACGTAGAATATACCAGAGATGAGAAAAAGGTTGAGGTCGATCACAACACGGCTTAAAAACTTACAACATGGGACCATAAATAAAGATAGAGCCATGAAGAATGTCCCACAGAGAGATTTATGATGCCGAGTGTACTGGGAAACACATGGAAAGGTGTTTCTGGAATGAGATGTAGTGACATAAATAGAAAGCATGTGGGAAGACGGCCCCTGAAAGAGTTCTGTGGATTGCAGGTGCTTAACTGATACTTTGCATGTTGGCTTAAGAAGGAGACATACTCATAAGTGAGGAGGAAATCTGGACGCAACCACAGTGGAAACCAAGAAGTTCACTGAGGACGTGAGGAACAAAAGCCAAAAGGAACAGAGAGATTCAAAAGTGGGGAGCCTCTTGTGAGTCTGCTCAAGTCCTCTCACAAAGAGAAATTTCTAATACATCTATGTGTTTCCCACAGCAAATGAGTCATGTAGATGTTAAAATGTTACTTCTTCTTCTTGTTGTTTTATTACCACATTGCTAAAATATCTGTACATTGTAGAGAGTTAGGAAATATGCATTATGAGAATACTTGGGCTTAAAAAATAAACCATATAATTGTTTGAGTTCTAGGTGCTGTGGCTGTCCAGGCTCTTGCGAGTCTTGACCTGTGTAAGTTCTGGGCCACAGCATCTGTGTGGTCAGCTAGAGAGGAGATTGACCTTCCCCGCTGAGGTTACTGCCCCATACAGCCAAAGAGCTGATGGGATGTGACTGAACACGGAGAGCGCTTCCCCACCTCACTTTTGATCAGGCAGTTAGCTACATAATAGACGGGTTCAGAAATGAAACAGACTTAGGATCAGTCAAGCCATGAAAGGAATAATAAATACTAGAGAAACGTACTGTTCCGATAACAACATGAGCATTAGGTTCTGTTGACTAAGTCCTGTTCCCTTTTCAAAGGGGAGCAGTTAACTTAGAGATGATTTTTACAGGGAAAAGGAGGGGAACCTCCATTCAGAATTTCCTGACACTCAAACTACCCTTAGTGAAGAATTTATCAGTATAGTCTAACTTCTTAATCATCAAACCATGACCAAAAGCATTCTTCAACTGGAGCCTCTCAGTTAGCTCGAATTTGTTTCTTTTTTCTTTTTTAAAAATATATTTTATTAATTTATTCATATTACATCTCAATGGTTATCCCCTCCCTTGTATCCTCCCATTCCTCCCTCCCTCCCATTTTTCCCTAACTCCGCCCCCCCATGACTGTGACTGAGGGGGACCTCCTCTCCTGTATATGTTCATAGGGTATCAAGTCTCTTCTTGGTAGCCTGCTATCCTTCCTCTGAGTGCCACCAGGCCTCCCCCTCCAGGGGATGTGGTCAAATATGGGGCACCAGAGTTCGTGTGAAAGTCAGTCCCCACTCTCCACTCAATTGTGGAGTAAACTTCGAACCCCTACCCAGATCTAGCCAATGGACAGTTAGCTCGAATTTGTGAAAGCATAATTTTCTGCAGTCCACCATCAACCTGCTTCTCTTCATGATGTGAAGTGGCTGGTTTGGCATGTGCCTGGCACTTAGAAGCTATGGTGTGATGTGCGTTGAATAGCAGAGAAAACGTGCTGTCTGCCCTGACTCTCCACTGTGACTCATCTTTACTCAAGACAAGGCCTCCGTATCAGTGACTTTAATGGTGCTGGACCAAGATTTGTGACAAAGGAAAC
This sequence comes from Acomys percivali, assembly GCA_907169655.1. NCBI lineage: Eukaryota > Metazoa > Chordata > Mammalia > Rodentia > Muridae > Acomys > Acomys percivali. The sequence goes on from OU015748.1 coordinate 4,337,829, forward strand.
CAGAGAAGGGAAGCCTTTGGCTTGACTTGCAGTTCAGAGGAAGCACAGCATGGCAGGAAGACATAGTGCCATAAGCTTAAGACAAGAGAGAGTGATGACTGTTCAACGTTCAACTAGCTTTCTCCTTTTCAAGTCCAGGACTACGGCCCATGGAATGGGGCCGTCTGCATGCAATGGGGTCTTCCTACCTCAGATGACCTAATCTAGACCATCTCTCACAGACAGGATGAGACACTAATCTAAACAGTTCCTTGGAGGCTTTTAAGCTGGTTCCAGATGCTTCAAGCTAACGGCATCAACTGTCAAAGACACCACAGGCCAATTTTACCACTTTAGTGTCTGGAGCCTGAAGTCATCCACAGAGCGAGAGGTGTATCCGCTTTATAATGTCGCCTCTGCCTCTGTCCTTCTCCACTGGGCTTGTCATTCTGAGTCTTCTCTACAGCCACCTGTTAGAGAATTCCTCCACAGGGGAGTGTGAGGGTCACGTCCCTCGTGGCTTGGCTGATGTCCTGTGATCAGGTTTGGTCACACATCTCTGAGGTAGTCTTCCACTGTGGCCCCACATTTATTTCTGGTGGCTCAGGCCCCAGGATGTGCAGGGAGGCTGTAAAAGCCTGGCCTACAGGTACAGAGATGAAAGCCTTCCTCTGGGAGACTGGTGATTTGAAAATAAGGGAAGGATGTGTGAGGCAAATTGGATATTATTGATTCCCCGCGTCGATAGTTTTCTGACCTTCATCTTTGAGACAATTGGCTGGACAGGGGTGGGACAGGAACTGAAGTACCCTTAACTGTGGCATATGAAGGATTTTGAAAGTCAGATTACTAACATTGAAATTGCAGTGCTACATGCTATCCATGCAACGGCAGATTTTTCATATGCCCTCACATTTTACAGAAAAACAGATCCAAAGTCATTAGCTGCATTCAGATAATTATGGCAAAGGGCAAGAAGAAAGGCTTCTGAGAGGGATGTTTGTTTCCCGCAAACATGGCGTGCAGTGAGAGTATAAACGGGACTCTCAGAATGATTTCTACCCGGTGTTTTCTTGAACTTGTGACACCAACACTTAGTGCTTTTCTGCAGGATGGCTGAAGGGTTCACAAATCCAATATCCCCAGGAGTTATTTCATTAGATTTCCTAACTTTCCAGGCTGTGTGGGATGCCCTCGTCCCTCTGCGTCTCTTATTGACTGATGCTGATTATGCCATCAGCAAGCCTCACCAACTCCGGTTCTTCATTTAGGTTATTAGTGGTCGATAGAGGGCTTGAGATGGTTGACTATTAACTGTTCCTTCCGAGCACTGACATTGAATTCTTCTCCTTTCCACTGTGCTGTGTGTGAGCACACAGCCTGCCTGCCAATGGGCAAAGGGAGAGGGTAGTGGAGCAAATGGTTTCTCTCCTCCTGCCGCAGGGACACAAAGCTGTACACTAGCCAGCGCAGCTTTCGATGAGCCGAGCCTACAGACAGTGCTATGGAGAGACACACAGTGTGGCCACTTTACTCTGTGCTCCTGTTCTCAGCTCTGGCTGGATGTATCATGATGTCATGGGAAAGCTTGAAAATGGGATGCACGTGCTTCACCTGTGCGAAGAGCTTGAAAATATGGTACATGTGTGTAACATAAGATATGGCAGTAAAGCTTGACAATGTGGATACACGTGTTTCATCTCCAGAGACATGGATCCAGGTATGGATATCTCTCTCTCTCTCTCTCATTTAAGAAAAATTATTCCGGTGACTACAATGTAAAGCTGAGCTATACTAGAGCCCTATCTGAGCTATTTAGAGATCCTGAGGCTGGAGTATTTCAAGTTCAAGGTCAACCTCGGCTACATCGTGAGTTCAAGTCCTGTCGAGGCAACTAAATGAGACTACAAGGCTACATCTCAAAGTTAAAGGGAAACAATTTACAAGTGTGAGCACGCTGGGCAGGTGGTTGTTTCTCAAAGGCAGCCATCCTTAAGAAACCATGGGCGTTGGGAGAGGTGGCCAGGTGTACCTTTCTTGTCCTAGGAACTCGCTGTGGGTCCACTCTCAGGCAGAGTCTCAGCAGAGCAGAAGTCCAATGCGCCCCACTGTGCTGAGAAGAGGTACATGTGAATCTGCCATTGTCAAACGCTGCCTCGTGGGAGCATCAGTGTCAACTCAATTAAGCACATCTTTCTTGTGCTGCACACTATGCACTGGTAAGCACACAGCTGTTTTTCCTTCCTGTTACACTTCCAACGACGTTTTAGCTCCCCCAGATTTCTCTTTTGGAGGAACTAGAGACTTGGGTTACTAACACCTTTGCCTGCTTATCAGCCTACACAGAACCTTGAATCTTGTGTATGGGAACAGGTTCGTCATTTCCTAGTATGTAATTTGACATGTTCAAGAAAAATATGCTCATTTTTTTTTCTGGTTTAATAACTTATACGAGTGTGGAAAAAAAAGAACACTTAGAGATTCTATTTAGAAGCAAGTTTATCGAGGACAGGTTACTAATGGGGTATCCTCCCCCCAGACTCTGCCAGAAAGGTGTGGGTTCCGCAAACACTGGTGATAAAGTCTGTTCTGACATCTAGGAACAAATGAGTGAGAAGCATTTGTTCCTGTCCCTATTGCCTTACCAAGAGTTTAGTGGTGATCCTAGGGGGCTTGGTGAGGCCAGAGTCTCCTGCGTAGGGGTGAAGATAGCCAGCAGTTAGAGGTGGGGTGGGGGGTGGGTAGGTAGAGCCTGTACAGGGGAAGGGCATCTGATTTGCTGGGGTTGACTGAACAGGGGGCTGTTTTGCTGGTCTGCTACAGAGATACTGAAATACTGCTAACAAACACCTAGGTTCGTGGGAGGAACAGAAGCAATGAGCTACTGAGACAGCCCGGGATTTCCCAGGATCTCTCTGAACCATTTTTCTCTAACAGAGAAATTACAACATCCCCGAGATGAAAAAACAGGAAAAGGCCTGAAGGCTGTCTTCTGTGACTGGTACCTCCAAGGATGTGATTCACAGTCGTGCTGACTAGATGGCTGACTTGATCCACACTAATTTGCACTTCTAAAAGTTAGTTCTAGTCCTGTCCCTATGCAACTCGAAAGATCCTACAAGATTGAAGAGGAGGGAGAAGGGATGACCAAGCCGAATAAAAGGAACTACTGAGGCAGCGCAATTGTCCAGGGGAACACTGCAGTGCAGGGGAGCACGTCTTTATCAATCTGTACAAATGTGTCCCTCACAGAAGATGCTCTACTGTTAGTTGTGGACTCGGGATGCTGACGGTATCTCAGCGCGGACCCATCAGTTGTAGCAAAGGGGTTAGTCTGAGGTGCGGTGCCAATGAGGAGAGGTTGTGAGTGTGTGAGTATTTCCCTAATTATATTTATTGGCTCAACTAATTTACTTGGCCTACTTCCCCACACATTTACACCGACAACCCAACTCTCTGTGACGACAGACAACCTGTGGGATAACAATGCACCCAAGACTACAATAAAAAAAAAATACAGTCAATTTTTTTAAATGCACTGAGAGTCTCTTAAGGAAATGATCTTGCTTAGATGGCTCCTTAAAGGAAACCAGAGAGTACCAATAGGAAAAGAAAATAAAACCCTAGGGGAAAAAAAAACCAACTCAAAGCATTTCGCAGCTTGATATCTGTCCCCAATGGAGACATCAAGATATACATAAAACCCAGCTGGAAGTTCATTTAGGACGTGGGAATGATTTCCGTTCTTCGCACCCTCTGACTCAGTCTCCTTTGGGCTCAATGTTCCAGTTTTCATAGGTCTGGGTCTGGCTTCTTGTCTACCAACCTCCACAGAATCAACTCTTACACACACTAGACCTGGTTGCTTCTCTGAGAGCTCTTCATCCCAATTCTCAGACTCCTCAGCTCAAGAGCCATGTCTCAGATCCAGTACCGACTCATGATGCTGCTTTGATGTCAGCAGCTTGGCCGCCTTAGCTTCCGACTTTGCCCCTCATCAGGTTATAGTTTGTTAATCTAGAATTATGTATGAGACCACTTGACACGGTTCATCAATCTTTTCATCTCGCAGCTGGTATTTGCATTTGGCAAGGGGTTCAGATCTGGCTAACTTGGGAAAGAGCCCTATAGGTTAACCAGAGTGGATGCACACGTGTGTGGAGAAAAGGGACTTCCAGGTTAGGACTTATGCTTGAACAATGGATGGTCACTCGGGTGTCAAACATGGACACCATATGATCTGCTTAAGGTTAACCAGAGATGTGGACACCATCAGCAGATATGATATGTTGAACTCTGTCTGCCTTGGACAGGGTGTAGACCTGCCTAAGTTTAGGGTTACTTAGGAAGTGCTTTTTTTTTTTTTTTTTTTTTTTTTGCATCATTTTGCAGAGAGGACTTGTGGCAACATTCTGAAGCCACAACCTTTGTGACTAAAGATACCCTGACAACAAGTAACCCCAAAACAAAGAACAAGATGCAAGATGGAACAGTTTTCAGTTGGGCTATGGAAACAGTCATGCTTGGGAATTCTCTGCGTTTTCTTTTGTGATCCTCACTTTAGACATATAAAAAATATTTGTGACAATTTTATGTTGAAGAGAAAAGCAAGTGCTCAGGCAGGCTAAGTGCCTCTGATGGGAGCACATTACTTTCATTCTTCATTTTTAATTAGGATGCACTAGAAAATTACAGGTTGCTTCCTCGTCTCACAACCTTATCAAGTGCAGGTGGGAAGAGCTGACTCTGGGGTTAACACGCAGAGTTCTCCATGTCACTAGTTAAACACAGTTCTTCAGCAGCTAGGTGAAAGCATCAGTGATAGGCAAAGCCAAGGGCAACAGGACACTAGCACAGTCCATCTTACTGAACGTTATTCCGAAGGTGTGCTCGGACTGCAGCTTGGAATAAACGCTCTTCCCAGTAACAGAGCCCAGTATCAGAGCTTGATTTTAAAATTAATAGAAACAATTCAGGAAGTAACTATGATCAACAGCTTACATACTTTAAGCCTGGGAATCATGCAATACTGAAGATCCCACAGTTCTATCATATCATAAAGCAAAAAGAGAAGCCATGGCGTCACTGAACAGGAAGAAAGTACCAATAGTAACACCTTATATGTTACTTACTTTTCTAGCTTAGGAGCACATATACGTTCATGTGTACATGCTGCTGTGCAACGCTGTTCTCTCAGAGTTTAATTGAATTGCCCAGCTCTCCCACCCCTTCCATCTTTCCTCTCCTTTTCCTAAGTCCAACTCATATGCCTCATGAGGTTGGGTACTCATGGTATTTTATGTGGGACATTTAAAAAGCCCCTTAAAGAGGTATAAATAAAACCATCTTAGTTTTATTTCTCCTCTATGCCTTCTGAAATAATTAATAGATTGTAACTCCTTTTCTGGGACTACAGCTTAGTCACTAAAGGGCTTGCCTTACCAGCAGGAGGACCTGTGTTTGATGTCTGGGCACCAGGACCAATGTAGAAGAGCCAAGCATGGGGATGTATGTATGTAATGTATGTATGTAATCCCAGCACCAGGGAATGTTTTGCTGGGACTCACTGTCCAGTTTGCCTACCTGACCTGGCAAGCTCCAGACAAGCGAGAAACTCTGTCCAAGAAACAAAGCAGACATGGTTCCTAAGGAAGTGTCTGAGATTGTTCTCTGGCTTCCACATGTCCCTAAATATAGAAGTATACCTGCATACATGCAAACATGAACACACGTGTACACACACACACACACACATGCACACACACACACACACACACACACACATACAATATACAAAGATTTTTAAGTTCTGCAGTTTCTTTTGCCTACATTCACAAGCCACCGGTTTTACTGGCTAGGTTTAAGGTAGAGAAAAGACTGCCGATTTCACTCAGATGTGTGGATGCTCATGGTAGCATGGGCAAGAAAGGAGTAGGGCAACCTTCTCGGCACTATGGTAGGTTCAACAATGGACTTCAAAACCAAGGAAGGACTGTGTAGTTAACACCATTCACTTGGCTCATTTGCCTACTGTTGGCAATATTTCTTTTAAAATGTGCAAACATAGGATCACTTAACCCCAGAGGACCACTTGGGACATAAAGCCATGATCACTGTTTCTCTGGAAAGCCTCCCAGACTAGGACTAAAAGAGAGGCATCTCTGCAGGCAAACCTGGTGTGCCGTGCCTTGTCTTTGTGAGCAGGCTGAAATAATTTGATGTGAGGGAAGTAGGCTGCACCCTCTTTAGTGGCCTTCGACGTCTTCCCCTTCCCCTCCTGACTGAAGTGGGGTTGTACACTAGCGGGGTGCTTCTTACTGACTTCCCCTGGAGTTTGAATTCCATGCATAACCATCAGTTTATCTCAGCATCCTCCTCTCCACGACTCGACTTCGTCTGCCTTTGGATTACAACTACCCCTTCACTCATCTTACGTCCTTTATTACACTGTATGGTGATGTGTCGCTTTCTTCAGCATTTTTTAAGCACGTGCATGTGTGCGCATGCATGTGTGTGTGCTGCTTGAGTGTGCAGGTGTGTAGGCATATAGATCAAGGTTGGCCTCAGGTGTCTTCCCTCCTTTTCTTGCTTATACCCTTACATCCTGACACAGTGTTTCCCACTGATCCTAGGGCTTGCTGGTTGGCTGAACTGATCGGCCATCAGCTCCAGAAATCCTCTTGTCCCTGCACTGTGCTCCCACCTGTAGCTTAGATACTGGTGTTACAGATATGGACTGTGCTCCCACCTGTAGCTCAGATGCTGGCGTTACAGATATG
>OU015748.1:4353821-4374762 GCA_907169655.1 Acomys percivali
TGTGTGTGTGTGTGTGTGTGTGTGTGTGTGTGTGTGTGTGTGTGTGTATGTGGCAGTTGTGGTAGGAGAGTATGTATGTGTATAGTTTTTGAGTTCCTGGGCGCATGAGCGTATGTCTGTGTTTGTACAGAGGTGAGAGTGCATGTCATGTTTCCTGGTATAACCCTGTACCTCATTTCCTTGAGGCAGGCTCTCCCTCTGCTCCTGGAGCTAGAGTGACAGCCATCACTCCCTGCGATTCTCAGTCTCTGCTCTACCCAGTCCCTGGCCCTGCCTCGGTGCCAGCATCACCAGCACAAGGCTAGCACATTAGATGGCTGCTAGATTTGGTTCTCACCTATGGTGACACTAAGTGCATCCGACTTATAGTGTGTATTCTACACGGACTGACAAGCATGCCACCAATTCATATGCTGAAGTTTTATTTATTTTATATGGATGGGTAATTTGCCTGAGTGAATATATATGTACAATGCTTGTGCCTGGTGCCTGTGGGCACCAGAAGAGGATATCGGTTCTCCTGGAACTCAAGTTTTGACTGGTTGTGAGCCTGTGCGTGTGTGTGTGTGTGTGTGTGTGTGTGTATGTGTGTGTGTGCAGGCGCACTAGGGATCAAACCGTAGCCAGCTCTCCAGGCTTCTGATTTATTTTAAAGATGGCACTTGCTCCACTGTTTTCAAAGATGGGCTAATGTTGACCTTCTGGCCTTCATTTCCCACAAATCCAAAATACCAAAGTCAATACATCTGTCATCCTTTGAGTTAACACCTTCCTAAGTAGTGTACAAGCATAAGCTCTCTCTCTCTCTCTCTCTCTCTCTCTCTCTCTCTCTCTCTCTCTCTCTCTCTCACACACACACACACACACACACACACACACACACACACACACCTCTACCATGTGTTACATCATAAAAATCCATCCCACAGAACTTCTCAGAACTTCCACCTCGGGGAAACTTTTAATAGCCTGACTTAACCCACACGTGTGCTGTTATGGACAAAATAATGTATTCACTGGGGGTGGAGGGTGTACATTTGTTTCACTGAACAGATTTTTTTTCACAGAATTATTTTTATATTTATTATGCTAGAAATAACTACAAAATGAACATTTTTGTGCAATCAAATTTATAAGAAAATAAAGTTTCTGCTGGTATTTTCAGCACATATTTCGTATTTGCAGTACTTCCTTAATGAAAACGAGAAGAGAGAGCCTGGGGAAAGAAAATAGCATGCATGCATAAATTAAATGGTGCAGCTACCTTCGGTGAATATTAAGTACCACAAACCATATTTCATATATCTGGTTATCTCATATATTGAACTACACAATGCTTGAGCATATGAAAAGTAACTCTAGACAACAGATGCCTAATAAAATATCACTATAGAGGCTGGAGTTAGTCAGCAATTAAGAGTACTTACAGTGGACCAGGGCAACACTGGTTAGCTCGTGACTACCCATAACTTCACCCCATGGAATCTGATGCCCTCGTCTGTCCTCTGTAGGTACCTACAAGCACTTGCAACTACAGCCATGCGGATAAACACACATACATATACATATATGTAATAAACTCAAAATAAAATAATATATACATGTAGCATATGGGCATTCTTTTCCCATTAGCATCTCATTACAGATGTTAACATTGTTAGCATTTGCAGCTTCCTCCACAGTGATCCAAACAACATCTGGAACTACAGTGTTACATATGGCTGACTATTAGAGGCCTGGTACAAACACGTGACTTTTCTTAATCACAAGACGCCTCCTTGGTAATTGCTTTACGCTTTCTTAGATGGTTTCATAGATAATCCTGAGCATACGTCCTAGAGGTGGAAATGTTATGAAATCTAATACACTAAGACAGTACTGGAGATGCAGTCACAGCTCTCCGATGTGCCGGTGATATCAGGACAGAACATCAGAGCCTACGAATCTCTTTCGTCACCTCCTGCCATCAGGAACTATGACAAAACTCAACACATGGTCTGGGTGGCTTTGGCCTCTGATTTTTACTGAGTACCATGTCCATACTACTCCCCGGCCAACAGAGTATGCTTACTAAAGGAATTTAAACCTATCGCTGTGAAACAAACAACTGTCTATTCTTCACATCCATTAAAAAAAAAAAGCCTCTTTGACTGTGACAGTTATATTGAAAGGTCATCAATTGCTTGAATTAATAAGTGAAAGAGGTTGCTATTTGGGCTGTTTTGTAAGGCAAACCAGACCCCAAGTTGGAGGAGAGAGGAGGCATGTACAGTAATCAGAAAGCTCAGCGACAAGCTGTACGTAACTGCAGGCACACATCTTTTCTTCCTCGGATGAAAACTTAATGATGGGTTACTTTTCCAGCAGCAGAGTAAATGACTTAGGTAAGTAAAGTTGTACACTCCAGGGCACAGCTGCCACCATGCGGGGGTCCACGGAAGACACCCAGAGGCATAGATGCTGTTTGGCAGCGGGCAGGCAGGCAGGCAGGCAGGCAGGCAGGCAGGCAGGCAGGCAGGCAGGCAGGCGTCACTACAGTGAGCAAGTATGTGGTGGGGGAGAAAGGGAAGTGGAATGGTTTGAGCACTATGAAGATAAGAACCGGAAATGCGAGAGTGGTGAGGAGCAGCCTGATGTGAATCTGTGCTGTCGTCACCTGAGGCCATAGTGACATCCCGGCCTGGGCTGCTGCCAAGAGCTATGTCTGGGTCTTTGGCCCTGAAGCAGCAGAGGTCTGTGTCAATGTCATTAGCTACGTTACCACCAAAGGCCATGAAAAGCGCTGAGGGTGTGAGAGTGGGAGAGATGGTTCCGCCTGCCCCTAATCTGTTGTGCAGTGGTATGGGCCTGCCCTGGAGAAACGCCATGCCACTGCGCTGCCAGCCCGCCCCTTGCCACTCTCAGCAAGCAGAAAACAGGCCCCACCCCTCGCCTGAGCAAAGGGGGAGAATTAGTCCTGCTGGGGCCAGTGTGCTGGAGAGCTGCTGGGCTTAACAACTCAGCTACCACGCATGCCCAGACCCAGGGCTTTGAGTTGGCCCACCCCCACAGCCCTCCCATCTATGAACTGGTAAGGTGCGAGAAGGGGCGGGTCCTGCAGACCCAAAGCTGCAGAGCCTCCATGACTCCAGGCGACAACAGAGAGTGTGAGAGGAGTCCCGGTGAGGATCCAGTATTGACGGAGTAGCAGAAGCCAGAGGCCTCAAACCGGACCAACGACTTGGGGCAGTGAGAGCATTCACAGGTATAGCAGTCTGGGCAAAAGGGTTTGTTGTGGGGCACAGCGTGATACATGTCAGCCTCCACAGAAAGATGTTTTTATTGTATTTGTTCATTTTAGTTTCTCTTTTTGTTTTCTTTGTGTAGCAGGGAGGTTGTAAGGGGAGGTTGCAAGGGGAGGTTGCAAAGGGAGGTTGCAAGGGCAGAGGGCAGATATGGGGGGGACTGGGAGGTGAGTGGGATTGGAGTGTATGATGGGAAACTTACAAAGAATCAATATAAAGTGAATGAAGTTGTACACTCCAAATATGAAGTGATTTACAGTTGTAATCTAACCCAAAGCTATATCCCTGTGATATTTTTTCTGCCAGTGTCATCAACAGAGTCTAAAATGTATCTTTAACATTTCATTCTCTCTCTTTTTATTTAATTAATTTATTCAGATTACAACTAAATTACTATCCCATCATTTGTATCCTCCCATTCCTCCCTCCCTCCCACTTTCACCCTATTCCCCTCCCCTAGGTCTAAGACCAAGGGGGAACTCCTCCCTCACTATATGGTTATAGGCTATCAAGTGTGTAAAAACATTTAATAAAAAAATAAAAAAAGAAAGTTATTTAAAAAAACATTTCATTCTCTCTGAACTAGGCCTTAGGAGTTGGCAGAAAATGTAAACATCTCACGACTACAGGTGGACTTGTATACTGCCCTGGAAGTTGAGGATACAGTAGACTTGGCTGTTCTCTTTCCCACCGTGCAGCCTTATTAAGAGAAGACGTTTGATCCATTGACATATATGTCCACTTCCTCATGGGAAAGACAGACATCCTACCGAAAGGATGCTTTTCATTGTGTAGTGCCTTGAGTTTGTGTGTTCCGTATATGCCAATCAAATTAGTGAATTAATTCCATGTTCATTCTCTTTGATGTATGAATACTATACACTAGTGATATATGGAGCTGATTCCACGAACTATCAGAACCATAACTATGTACTTACATTACACAGTTGAGCACCACAGCCTTGTGGATTTGAGTCTTCTGTGTTTCTGTGCCAAATACTTAAGAGCCAACAGCACTTCTATCTTTTATATGTCAAAAATTGATGTAAGAAGAGAAATAAACTATGTACATATAAATCCTTTTGACTTAAATCCTTTCAACTTAAGTAAAATAATCAATATCTGGCCTACTTAATGCCAAAATGATTGGTTCAACCTGTATTATCACTTTTCATTGGTTTATTTTGGCATCACAGAAGACAGAATAATAGTTAAATGATACTTATCTATTAAGCAATAGAAGACTGTCAGATTAAGAAACCAGCCCTCGCCAAATAGGTCACGTCTGAGTGCTGTGTACTGAATTCTCATTTTATGTATTGATTGTTTTCTTTTTCACTCACATTTCTTTGCTGCAAGCTAGAAAACAAAATCCTCAATGTTGTAAAAATTGTTTGTGTGATGTTCAACATATGTATTTGCACTTTTGTACTCTGTGCATTATTTACATGCACACATGCGCACACACGCACACATGCATGCACACACATGTATACACGTACACATGCACACACACTCACATATGCACACATATGCATGCACACACACGCAGACACATGCATACACTTACACATGTACACATGCACACACACTCACACATGTGCACACACTCACACATGCACTCACACATGCACACACATGCATACACGCACACATGCACACACATGCATACACGCACATACATACATAAATGCACACATGCACACAGGACATTTTAACTGTCACTATAGTGGAAATTAGGCCTTCAACACATTTAGTAGCTGCCGTCTCAGATGGGTTGGCTGCCACCAACCTTGCTGACACAGGCCACCATGAAGTGCATTGTAACAAGCTGTGCATTTTGTGCCATGGAGCTTGATGACAACAGGTTCGAGCTGTCAGATGAGGCACTGAGGGTATAAAAGGTGCCAAGTGTGAGGGTGCCAAGTGTGAGGGTGACAAAATCACAGGAATGCTCCAGCTCTCTCGGAGTCATTCAAAGTCTGGTCTTAGCTGAAACAATAGGACACTTTCAGAAACGAACTTATTTCTGGGATATGTTGACAGCCAAAGCATCCTTCATCAACAGGTGTACACTGAGAGTCTCTGGTTCTTAGTTAGAAGGCCCTAGAAGCATCCAGTAAGCCTCTCAGATCTAATTTGTCTTCCACTTCTAACTACAAGTAAGTAATTTACCTTAAAGGTGTTGGAGGAAGTCAGATATTAATACGAACATAAAAGTTAGTCATAGAAATTAAAAATTGAACATCCATAAAGACAGCATCTCTAGAAATATAGAAATGTACCTTAAAGCACACCATTTTCTGAAACTGTCATGTAAGAGAATGAACAAAAACACATATTATGAAAAATCTAAGGTGCAAAATTATGATGAGGAAAATCATTATTTACCTATATTCATAGACAGAAATTCCAAAATGGGAAGTAGAGAAACTCTAGTCAGAATTAAATAGTTCAGTTATTGGGCATCTCATTCTCTCCCTCCCTCCTTCCCCCCCCCTCTCTCTCTCTCTCTCTCTCTCTCTCTCTCTCTCTCTCTCTCTCTCTCTCTCTCTCTCTGTATGTGTGTATGAAATTGGACTTTTAACCTGCTCCACTCACATCTAGTTTCTCCGAAATCATGCCTGCCTAACTACCTCTAGATGAAGAAAGCCTGTTAAAACGGACTTGGCTCCCAGCTTTACCTTGCCCATTTCCGACGGTACAAGGATCATTTCAATCAGAAAGACACGCAGAATAATTTGGCACAGAAATGCCCATTTCCACTAAAACCAAACATGCCCTTCAAATGCAGCCGCCACATCTCAATTGCTTCCAGTCCTCGCTCTGTGGCTTCTGCTTTCATTACCAGAGCACTCTGTAAAGGCGAGGAGCAGTCCCTGTGTTCCGTTGTGCTGAGCGATGTGGCGTTTACTTGGTTGCTCTCGTTGCTAGACTTACTTTCTACTGCGGAAGAAACACAAAGCCCTCCCTTGTGCAAGTAAGCATTGGCTTATTGGTAGCCAAATAAACTGAGCTGTGAGAGGGTTTTCTTAGAAGTGATGATTGTCTTATCACAGTTTGTTGACTTATCCGAAGAAGCCGAAATATGCTCCTATGGATGGTTAAACCCTGTTTCCCTAATGCTTTGGCTAATACTCATCTGGAAGAAGATGACAGCAATAAACTAGCCATGCATATGTGAGAGCAATGTCAGAACGCTAATACCTGGCAATATTTATGCTCTTACAATGCTGCAATAGACAAACAAAATTAGAGAGACGACATTCCAGGATAGTGTCCAACGGTAAAAGTTCTGTGAAAGCACATCAGCTTTAATTAAAATATCAAAATCTGGGAGGAAACACAGCCTGGCAGATAAATGTGAATACCACGGCATTGCCATTGTGTTTTACTAATAAGATTAGATTCCGCCTTTAATTGACATTTCCAACTGAGTCACAGATAAGACAGATTTAATGGGAGAGGTTATATATAGCTGGACTCTTGCTGGATACATGAGCAACATTTAAATATCATAAATGATATACTGTAGAACTCCCCTCTCTAACCCATGGCGGTATTATGAAGGATGCACAGATAGTTTCAATGCATGAAGTCCAGAGAACAGCACATAATGTAAAGTTGCCTCATGGGACATTGCTGCAACAAGCCGTTTCTGTGCAATGCATGCAGAGACTTAGATAGAAAAGACTTACACAGAATCCCTGCAGATAATTTAATTTGTGGTTTATAAAAATGAATGGGGGGCGGCCATAAAGTTGGTTCTGACAGTGTGTCGATGATTTTCCTTTTCAAATAACACTAATAAGGTGCTTTTATGGAATTATTTTCATTGGGTCCTAACAAGACATGAGAAAAAAAATCCTTCAACCAATGCGAGGGTGCATGATGATGGAGACAAAAGATATAAGCCTGTCATTTATTTTAAACTATCAATGAGGGCTTCCTTCTTTATTGGCCTTTAGTGGGCTTCCACCAGGAACTCACCTTAAGCACTTTAGCTTAAGGAACAACATTTGATATTATGAAGTCTCTTTTATATCAGGTCTTCACTGCAGGTAGAGCAGCTGCCCGAGCCTGGACATGATCCACAGCGCTTCTTTCTCTGAATCCTGGCCTGCCTCTGAACTCGAAGCCATTCTCCCCCATTCACTCACTTTACAGCTGGAGTTCTGATAATTCAGTATATTTCACAGAATCACTGTGGCCCTACAAAGCTTAAAGTGTTACTGCACAGAAGCCAAAGATGGACTCAGCAGAGGGGAGGCAGGGAAAGTGCTTTGCTCCAGGAGACAAAATTTTACCAAGCATTATGCATATAAAGAGAGAATAAATGATGTGAAGATTGTATGCTTAAAATGTTATTATCCTTTCTAAATATTGATGAACAAACACAATTTCACAGAATCCCATGCATACCTGTGGCTATAAATAGGGCATATCAGCCATACACATACAACATCCGCCTATGGGCAAGAGTCTTTAAAATCCAGATGAACATGTGACTGACTGCTTTCAAAGAAGAAACATAATTTGTAACCGTGAATTGTATATTATTAGCTCTGTAAACATTTATGAAATACTCTTCCTGGCTCAGACACAAAGATGAACACTACATTTTCCTGGCCCCCAGCAGCTCAGTCTAAGGCATAACTAGAATTCTAAGCAATCACATTACATGCCCCCTGACTTGCCCAGGTGGTTGACCTGCAGGCTTTGCACCCGAGGCAATGCTTTCCTATCTACTGAAGGCTGGGAGTGCTTTTTGTAGACTACAGAAAACAAAGGGGAGGGGGCTTCTAGAAGATGCCCAGGAGAACTACCACAAACAGAAAACCACACCAGACCAGCCAATCCAAACGTTGCACTTTAAACTTTGGGCAACATAAATCTTACTCTGCTGCAGTAGGACCAGACAGGAAGGACCATGGGGAAATGTGTTGAAATTTTAACCTCTATCCAAGATCTTAACTAAAGCAGCCTGGTTTTGTTCACTTTCCATACCTGGCTACAAATGAATTGGGTTTCCTTTGAAAAATAAAATCATCTGTCACTAAGAATATATATTTGAAAGTCTTTCATTGAAAGCACACAGTGAATGTATGATGGGATGTGCGGGGAATGGTGCTGAGGGCTCATTAGGGACCAGGCATGCCCTTCAGGCTAGGGCAGTCAGTCCAGTGAGCGGCTCTGTCGGTGAGAGGATCTGCTCAGCTTCTGCAGAAACTAGTCCAGTAAGTAGCAGTGATGATGATGGCCATGTGAACGAAACCACAGATACTAAGATAACCAAACTTGAGCTGTGGAAACGGGGATGATGGGAAGACACCCCAAATGCCTTCGCTTCAGAAAGGGGAGTTACAGTGGTTTAAATGAAAGTGGTCCCCAAAGGCCCACAGGGAGGGGCACTACGAGCCTGTTGGGGTAGGTGTGACCTTGTTGGAAGAAATGTGTCCTTGGGGGTGGGCCTTGAGGTCTCAGAAGTTCAACCCTGTTCTCGTCCACTGGCCTGCTGATCTGGGTATCAAAATCTCGGCTCCTTCTCCAAGTGCCATGTCTGCCCATGTGCTACCATGCTTCCTGGCAAGATGACACTGGGCTAGACTCCTGAACCATGAGCCAGCCCCAGTTAAATGATTTCCTTCATAAGAATTGCCAAGGTCAAGGTGCCTCTTCACAGCAATAGAGCCCTAACTAAGACAGCAGGCAAAGCACCCTCACACGCACTTCCCAGATCTGGCAAAGGCGGCTGCAGCAAATGGGATTCACAACTCATTATTTGACAAATCACTCCTATTTTGATCACCAGAAAGAAACTTTTTGGCTTTTTTTTTTATTAAGTACAATTTCTATACTTAAATCTTATTATTCTTATTAAAGTCAAATTTTACGGACTCTATAAGCATTGTCTAAAGTTCTAAATAGGCCAAGGAACCAAAGTCCAAGATGGCACCTTTAAAGATTTTAATTGTTTTTTGTTTTTTGCTTTTTTGTTTTTAACCGGAGGAGAAGAATTTAACAGTTTCCTTTCTACTGTAGGTTTATTAAAAATTATTTTTTACTTGATGACTACTAACCTTAAGCAATCTATTCAATGCCATGTGGGCCTCCCACAGTGAGGGAAGCAATTCAAATTGTGTTTAGTGGACTCTGAAGCAATCAAGCTCTTGGTGCGTTCCGACTCGACCCAGTTGTTCACAACCCTTTCCTGGTGTTTTTTTCTTAGTGTGCCTATGACTCAGAAAAACAGTTGTTCTTACTTATTTACAGAGAACTCCCTGAAATTAAATAGCCCTTTTGTGAGTAAAAGAATGTTCCATGTTGGTTGGTCAGCTCTCATCTCAACTTCATATGTGGGCCCAGGAAGACCACACTGATATGATCCAGAGCTGCGGGCAAGCCACATGATAACGAGGTTGGGCCAGGGTAGTCCCCAGCTGTGATGTTAGCTGTGTTTTATAACACTGTCTACATCTCTGTTGAAACACATATGACCACACATGTGTCATGAAACTGTCCTCTTTGTCCTCAGATAGGAGCGTCTCATCTGGGAGCTCCACCCAGCACTTCATCCACCTGTCTGAACACACATTGTCTCCACTGGGGAAAGCATGATGGCTTGTGCTGCCCACACATGAGCGGAGGGATGGCCGGGCCTCCTCTGTCCATTCAGGTTGAGCTGCACAACATTTGTAGCCTGGCAGGGGAGAGGTTGGTGTGATGTGATAAGAAGTAGCTGAGGACAGTGTGTCACCTGTTTGAGTCACACTAGAACAGGCCCAAGGCCTTCCGCCATGTGGCCTTCTCCCACTAACATGTTGTGGCCTCTTGCAGACAGAGACCATGCTCAAGTGTAAGGATATGATAAAACATGGAACCATTCTCCTCATTTCCCCAGAGTCTAACCTCCCCTTATATCTTTGTATGTTTTTCACATGTTTTCACCTCCTATTTCAAGCTTACAGCAGAGCCTTTGGGGTCCATGGCATCCCTAGTTTGTTTTTTTTTTTTTTTTTTTTATGATTTCCGAACTGCCTTCTACAAAGAGCCAAGGCCAGGGCCGTGACTCTCGGGCCATTGGATCCCATTCGGAGCCCTGGCTCATGCCGTATACTTAGATGTCTGGTGAACGGATGTGTGATATCAACCTCTAGAAAAACACTGGCAAAGAACATCAGCTGCATGCAGCTCTGTTGCCACAGTAACCAGCAGGTGACCTCAGTGAACAAAGGTGGCTGAGGGGGCAAAAAAAAAAAAAAAAAAAAAACCCAACACTTGAGTTACTCATGCTAAATACGAACGGGAACACAGCAAGAGACGGATGGCCAGGAAAGCACCAAGAATCCACTGTTTGGCTTCATCCACTGCGCTATAAGGAGGAACAGGAAAATAACCTAAGGGACCTATATGTAAGCATGTGGGTGTGTCTCTGTCCTGTCATTTGTCACACTTTAAACCTCTATAGCCTTTGAGCGTGAGGTCAGACTTCCTGGTCTGTGTCTCTCGGGATGAGGCAAGCATGGGTGCTGCAGTAAGCCTAAAGAAGCCTGGCCAGAGACTTTTATGAGACAACTTGTGTTTTTCACTGCTAATTGTCTGTCATCACCCAACTTTTGACAACCCTGTTAGGATGCTAGGAAGCTGGACTCTATGCTTTAAATGCTGTCAAGACAATGCAAACCCATAGATAAAGGTGGTGCTACAGCAACCTGGCAAGAGAACAGATTGCACATGGAAATCATAGTACTACACAGAAGTGGAAGAATATGCACAGATTATTTTGCTGGGGAGGCAAGCCCGACAGGCAATGGAGTGATGACCCAGCACAGAGAGCCATGGGGCTAATTTTCTTGCTTGCTTGGGGATGTGTCTTTTCTTCTATGACCAGCCAAGGAAAGGGGTGTAATTTTCCTATCGTCTTAGCACTCAGGGTGAGCTTGGGGTTGACATCTTAATACATCACTTTACAACCAGGACCAGCCTCCTTTCTGAAGTAACGCTCGCCTCCCTCCCTCTGGAGATGGTCCTCGTGTGGCAAGCCCTGTGAAAGGCGCTGAACTGACGAGAAGAACAAACAGCGGGCAGTGTGGATCTGAGGCTAAGCAGCTCCATTGTTCTACGCTGCTGGATTGAGCTTGGCTTTGGCATGATTTTAAATATTAGCTATCATGCTATAATAATACCTTAAAACAAGGGCGTTATTTGTCATTGTAGGACCAAGTCTTAAGAAATATGTTTATAAGTTAAAAAAAAACCTCAGAATGAAACAATAAATAAGTAAACATTTGACAAAGTACAGTATTCGCTTAAATCTAAAATCAGATTCCTTTGAATCTGGTAGTATGTAAGTGCTAAAGCAGAGAAAGGAACGTAGTCAAATATTTACAATCCAATGTCATAAGACATATAAGAGAATTTCATGAAAAGTGATATGGGCACAGCGTTGCTCATAACTCGAAAATAAAGAGTACAAAAATAAAGTGCAGGGAGTGAAAATTATATCAAGCCATCTGCTTCACTTCAATTGAAATGTTATATATCTATATATATATATTCAGATATATGCATGTATATAACATAGGGATATATACATGTACACATATACAGCCTGTGTGTGTATAGACACATACACACAAATGCCTAAGTTAAACTTAAAATATCAAGATATATACATAACCATTGTAGAAATGCCACTCCACTGTTTGTTGAATGCCTTTTGATCCAGTCAGCTACTACATCTGTTGTCAAAACACATAATTGACAGAAATATGAGCCATTTGACTCCTCTTTTCATTATAGTTTCTAATCTTACATTTTGTTTCATCTTGATAGAGAAAAATGTATCCTGCAAAAATGAAAACCATGAAAATTACCCGCTTTGATACAAGAAAATATGATGCTCAAAGGATACTACTGTGTGTGTTCTTACCCTTTATCTTCATGTACCAGAACCCAAGGCCAAACTGATGTGACAAGAAATGTTCTCCACGTAAACTGAGAAGGGCCTGCACCATGGACGAAGCTGACCTTCGCTCTGCCCCATCATGCCTGTTTTGTGGTGTGGTGTGTGGAGACAGGCAAACATGACGGCACCTTTATGTACTGTGGCCTTGCCTCTCTTGTTTCTAGCTCACTGGGACAGCATCTCAAGCTAAGCGCTGAAAGTGCTGATCTCCACACCCAGGGAGAAGGTGCTGCAAGAACCAAAATAACTTTCTGAGGAACAAATCACAGCCACCTAAATTACTCCGTTGACAGAGTAATGGATCTTGCAGATGAAACGGGAGCAGAAGGTGTCATTTATCTTGACTTCACAAGACTCATCAACTTTTCTGGGTCTTTTCTGAAGAACACATTCATAAATAATTTGGAAAATTATGAGTTAGACCTTAAAACGTTTGAGGTAGACTACCACACCCGGGAATTAGTTACGTCTGCTGCTTAGGGCAGGGAATGGAACCACAGGCTGTTTATCCAGGCAATAACTTGAACCTGGTGCTGTCAACTCCTGATAGAAGCCACTCATGTCTTGATGGTTCAGTCTCATCTAAGTCAGTAGTTACACATGCGTTCAGTGGGACCGCTGTGGAACTGCAGATGCCTATGATGTGGCTGTCCCTGGAGGGTGGAGTCTCTCAAAATCTGTATGCTGAAGTCCTTGTCTTCAGTGCTTGAGACTATGACCCTATGTCAGGTTCATTCTTTTAAAACGGAAAAGATTAATATCATAAGGGTAAACATCCCCTCCATATGACTACTGTGAGCAAACACCTAGACATGGGCATACATGGACGGAAGAGCCCGCGAAGACATCAGAAGAAGGTGCCTTTCCTCACCCACGAAAAGCAGCCTCAGAAGAAACAGCTTTCTTTCCCCGGCTGCAGAGACCAGGAAACCCCGGAGAACACGTGTGTATGTTTATGCTGCTGGGTCCATGGTATTGTGTTCTAGTGTCCTGGAGAAGTTTGTACACATCCCTATGCCAAGAAGTAGTTATGGGGTGCCTGAGGGATTCAGGTAGCTCCCACTGGGCCCGGAAAGAGCAAGCTCCCTAAAGGCACAGGGTGGACAGGAGCATGAGGGGGGTTAATGGTCACAGACTGTCAACCAGAATAGCTCACTCCAGGCCTGTGCTGGTTGGTACAGGGGACTGACAGCTGGTATAAGAGAAGTGTCTTGCACAAGGAAGGCAGTGTCAGCCCAAGGGGTGGTACCGTGGGCTGTGAGCGAAAGGGGGAGACATGTCCTTCAATCTGCTTCCAGAGGATTCCCAAATCTGATCTAGTCTTCAGTTTGAACTCTCGAAGAATTTCTCCTGCCTTTTCCTTGTGTTCTCAAGACTCATGTGCCCAACCACATGCCAAGAGAAGACCAGGCCGTGCACCGTCCAGAAGCTGGAAAATGTATTCCTCTAAATTACAGATGCAGAAGCTTCCAAATTGGTAACTGTATGTTCCTTTGGAAGAGGACATTAACCAATATGAGAACCTCCCATGGGACATTTTCATTCTGGAAAAAGGAGAATATTCACATTCATTTTATCCTTCAGAAGGCCTGGTACACCATGAAATAAATCAAACGTCCATTCTTCAGAATTAAATGTAAAGTAAACTTACGTTGCTTTCTTAAATACTGGCATATATTTGTTGAACATAGTAATGAGTTTCCTAAGAGAATTTTCTACAAAGATGTCACACTTTGATCATATTTATCTCCATCCTCCTCCTATCTCTCCTGTTTATGTTTCAATATCGAAAATTAAGTACATGCCCAGGGTTTCCTTTTATTTCGCCTTACCACTGAATGCATATCTACATGTATGTATGAATATACATGCCACGCCCACGTGTGAAGTGCCAAGCCCACACGTAAAGTGCCACGCCCACATGTGAAGTGCTGAGGACAGCTTTGATGAGTCCATTTTCTCTATGAACTCTTTTGGGGGAAGGGTGCTTTGTTCTTGATATGCCAGGCAGCCCAGCAAGAGTTTCTGGGTGAGGCTCCCGTCTCTGCCTCCTATCTGACCATGGCTGAGATTACAGATACAAGATATTGACTCCAGCTTTTTATGTGCCGTACATGCATGAAACTCGAGCCACTGGTCTTGACCTTTACCCGTTGAGCCAGCTCAGTGCCCCAAAGGTTGTTCTTTTAAAATTCAAAAACATAGTTCTTACACCCTCTGTAAATCAGATTTCGGATGTAGATTTGAGACGATCTAAGCATACGAACATATGTATTTAAAAATTACTATTTATAGTACAGGGTGTTGTGTGTGCTTTGTTTCGATTCTTGATTCCATCTGTATAAGAGTTTACTCTTGGGGTGGAGACAAGACTCCTGCAAGCAGGACAGGCAGGACGCTGATCTTCCCCATGCACTGGAGGAGTGACTAGGGACAGCATTAGCTAGGATGCAGCATTCCAATGCGCCATCACTTTTGCTTCATGGTAAAGTTACACAAGGTGGCATGAAGCGTGACCAAGAAAACAGTCAGGTGCAAGTAGATCTAAACTCACAAAGATCTTTCTCTGGGGAACGAGAGGGGATAAAACATCACACAGAAGGTCTCAATAACGTCCTTGGATGCAGAGGTGACTGAAATATGCCTGTGTGATATGGGATCAGGTCAGATGAAGCTGGACCAAGATATTCCCAGTGAGCGCTGCGGCAACACCCCCCCCCTCCCAAAACACTCAGAGGTCAGAAGTACCTGTGTCTCTTAGGCGTCACCAAATGGCATTATTTTATGTTTTGCTGGGACACCACCCTTCTGACATTGGGACATGACACTGTCATTGTTATGAAGCATTTTCACCTACAAAGTTCAGATTCATAAGCTGCATAATCGAGCTACAAAACATATTGCAAAAGAGTCTTATGACGCTGTGAGTCAGGTCCCTAGTTCAGGTTGAGCCACGTTCGCAGCAGTCCTTGTCTGCATGCGGCTCACGGGCCAGAGGTTGTGCATCTGTGGACAAGCGAATTGAGGAACAAGGAGTCCATTTAAGGGGCTAGAGGGAAGGAGTTTGCTAAACCATGGGCTGAGTTAGAATCTTGGAGAGAATCAGCCTGCTGCTTTGCACTTTGCTCCCAGAATGCTCCAGGCTGGCTCATTCCTCCGGGACCAAGTTTGGGGGAAAATTACCAGAAACTTGGAGAAGTTAGAGTTCATGCAGCAAGAGGCTGGCTCAGTTTGTGATCAACTTCTATGACTTGATTGCTTTGGAGTTAAGTAAGGTCAGGTCTACAGACATCAAATGGAGTCTTCCCATGAGGAAAAGGGAGGTGAAAACAAATTAAAAAGAGAAAAGAAGAATAAAAATGAGAAATATTTCAGGAAGTTTTTAAAAACTTAATATTAAAAAGTTCTCAGAGAAGAAAAAAATATATTATGGTCATGAAACAAGAATTGCCTGCTATAAAAGGGAGGAACACTATATTAGACATTAAAATTTTAATATCACAAATTGAAACTATCAGGAGGAGTGTTAGAAAATATAGGGGAAGCTAAAGAGCTGTCCCAGGAACTATGACCAAAATAGTAAAAAACAAAATGTAGAACTCAAGAGAAAACATAATTAAATCAGAGGATTCATTAAAACAAATTTGAGAGGGTTAAAAAAAATCCACTCAGGAATTATTTTAAAAGAGAACAAAAGCAATATATATGACAAAAAGTCACCCCAAAATCAATAAAGAAAGTGCCTCTGAGGTAAAGTACATGGTTTCTACCTGAAATTGTCCATAAACTGCCCACAAAGCAAAATGACAGATACGAAGTTACCCCTCAGCTCGGCATTTTGAAATTTCAGTGATGGAAAATTCTACTGAAAACAAGGACATCATAGTTTGCCTCCTATATGTAGCTGAACAGTGCCACCCTAAGATAGCTGCATCCATTTTTTTTAACCTTATAAATGATACCACAATTGTAAGAGGATCCTTATGAATGTGGCTAAGAATCGTTAAAGTGAGATTATTCCAGGTTGCCAGATGGATCTCAGATGGCATCATCAGTGTCCTCAGAAGAGGAAGACAAAGGGATAGAGAAAAAAACAGAGCAGAGGCTAGAGGACAGTGACCTTAAAAATGGATGTACAATAGTCACAAGAGTAGGAATATTAGCAGCTACTAGAAGCTGGAAGAAACCAAGAAGATTCTGCTGTAGAGTTTCTAGAAGGCACGTGACCACTGACGTCCTGTCTCAGCTGTTTTAGTAGCAGTTTTAGACCTCTAGTATGTAGACCTGTGCTACCATACATTCCTGTTGTTTAAAGATACCTAGTATTTAGTGGGGCTTGTTACAGCAAGCAGAGGAAAACGGCATATCTGTGAACGGCCATGGGACTAAATTAAATAAAGCGTTCTTCTCGGGTGTTCTAGGAGTCTGATGGTTAAGAAGGCTCCTCATAATGCGTAGGGATATGATCAACAATGTAGAATTATATGTCAAGTGAGAAACTGAGGGCAAAATCATAAAGTCTCTAAAGTATTCATCTTCTAGGAACTCTTTCTCAGAAGGCATTAGAGTACATGACCCCATTGACACGAAAGAGTAACCCAAGATTCATGTGGAATCTAGATGTGGTGGAACCAACACAGGAGGGCTGTGAGTGGTTCTCATTGGCTGGAAGGAGAGAAAGGCTTTGGAACACCACTGTGCAATAGTCTTGAGTCCTGCAGAGGCTGTAGGTATTAGCTTAAAGGAGAAGCGTTGCCAAGGAAACAGGTGTGACACAGAGGTGACCTGGTGTGTCTAGCCGTACTCTAATGCTAGCAGAAAGGTTGAGGAGCCAGAGATAACAGTTGAGAAACCAAGCAAAGGAATAAAACAGTGTCAAACTCTGCATAAACCAATACAATGCAAGAAAAAAAGAATACCTAATCAGCTATGAACACAGCAGAATAAAATAAGGTAAGTACCGCCAAGTCATTGGGAAGGTATCTTTCCTGGGGCAGAAAGGAAGTGTACAGGAGGAGGCACAAGAGGCAGGATCCTCACCTTCCATACTGTGGAGCTAGTGCATAATATTTATCATGAGAAATAAATATCAGCAGGTGCCTGGTATTTAGAAATAGGAAAATAAATGCCAGAAAAACGTTTGAAAGAGGTTTCTGTCAGGGAGTAAACATTGCAAATAGGGCTGGTATCATAATAATTCATGTAATATACTTAAATCTCTAAAACTATAACTTTTTAGGTATAACCTTGCTTTTTTAAAGATTAAGATTGAATAAATCCTTCCTCTGTGGGACGGCTGTACTGTGACCCTCCACAACCCATTGCTTGTGTCCTAAGCCACAGTCTAACAGAACGCAAACTGATGTGGAGAGATTCTGTAAGGAAGGGGCTGAATTAAAACAAGACCCAATATGATTGTCACATTATAAAGCAGAGATCCCAAACCACAAATATCAACCAAACCAGTGAGCACGGTCTGAAAGAGATTTTGTCTCAGAAGGAATCGTTCCTGCAGAGACTCTGGTCTCAAACTCAAACTGGTCTTCGAATCTATACAAAAGTAAAGTTTCTGTTGAACTCATCAAACCTGTGGCAGTTTGTTAAAGCAAGCCTGGGGAAACAATTTCTGTTGGAGTTCCTGTGTGGTGATTGTTCTTTTTAGCACAGGGATCCAGGACACATTCTACTGATGGGTTAGGCATAAATTAATGGGAAATCCTGAGGCAGGAAATGAAAAGTCCTTGGAAAATATGAAGGAAAAAAAAAATCCTGACTTGGGTTGAGCATGACAGCTTTGGGGCTGGTACTCAAGGCTTATTGTGTGGATAACTTTCCTGACAGTGAGCTGAGCAGCTGCTCTGTGCCCATAAAGATTCAGGAAGACATGTGGTCCAGCGGGGCTTCTCTTGAGGTCAGGTTTAGACAGAAGCATCCTTCTAGGCATGATTTATGATCCTTAGTATTTGGTGACACTCACCAAGTTCACAGCCTCTCCTTGGTTACACTTGGCACTAATGGGAGATTTCAGGAGGTACGACCAAGGAACAGACAGATCAGAGTGTCAGTGTCCCCCAAGGAGCACCGCTGCGTCACATGACAGCAAACACTTCTGGACTGCACGAACAGCGTGTTCTCTAATGTGTTAGCGGGCCACTCTCCCATTTGCAGCCTAGACTGGGTTCCAGAGGCTAAAGGGGGATGGATACGAACCTAAAATGTTTCATCTTTAAATCTTTAAGACAAAATTACATACAAAAATACAAGATAAGGACAGTTTAACATTTCATTTGACTAAATTTTTAGGCATGCTTCCCTCTGTGCCGGTGTGCCCTCTAGATCCACGGAACCCAGAGCACAAACCTTCCTTTCTGCGCTGGATTCCACTCCCTGCTGTGGTACACTTCCTGTTTCTCGGGTACCACCATTTCTCTCCCCTCCTTGAATTATTCTCACCAGTACACATTTCTGCTAGAAAAGTCTCATTTCTTTTAAAACATTTTTTTTTTTTTTTTTTTTTTTTTTTTTTGCTCTTGATCTCACGTTCCCCTCTGTTCTTGCCCTATCCTCTGTTCTTTAAATCAAACTCCCTGAAAAGGATGGCTGCATTCGCTCGCCCTGCTTTTCATCTCCTATTCTCTCATGAAGCGGCCTCAAACAGACTTTTGTCCCTGTTGCAGCACTAAGAAAGCCCTTGCCAAGGCCGCGGCCAACAAGGACCTCCTCTTACTTGACCTTAACCGCTCAGCAGCAGCCCCGCCCCGGCCCCTCCCATCTTCTTACAGCTTTTCTTTATCTGGTTTCCAGGACACCACACTCTCCTCCTTTAGCTCTTTTATCTCTAACCTCTCTTTCCCTAGGTTTTTTTTCTTCCTTTTTCCCTGCTGATTTTTTCTTCTGTCAGATTGCTAAATGCCCAAGTAGCCCCAGGCTTTTCCTATATTATATTCCTTAGGTGAGCTCATCCCGTTTCATGGCTTTAAAAATAGCTCCTGAGCTGATGGCTCTCAGCTTTAACTGTGGAGCATCTGTGGAATCTACGCCGCTGGGCACCAGCCCATTTAAGGTCCAGCCTCATCCTCTTCCTCACAGACCCAATCCTCGCCTACTCTTTCTTGCTTTCAGAGAGAGCGACAGAACTGTCTAAGTCAATGGAGCTGCTGTGACGACACTGTCTCGCCACATTTCGCCTAAGGGTAGACGGTCTTTATTATACATCCCTTCTTATTAGAGCTTTTACTATTTTTAAGCACTAGCTTTTTCCAAGCAGGATTCAGAGCCAAAGATGATAGGACTATAAAATTAAAAGGGAAAGCCACAAAAGAGGAGAAGAAAAGGTTACTTCTATCCAAGATTAGGAAGAAATCACGAATTTAAAAGAACCATTCAGTTGTGCCTTATTTTCAGCTAACCAGCTCTTCAGAAACTAAAGACACAGACATGGGTGGGGGTTTACAGCATCTCTACAGAGACTAAGGGAGGCGAGAAGGAAGGGTTCTTCCTCACGGGCTCAGAGAGTTCCTAGATAGATGTGCTTCTGAGGAGAGAGCTGTGACATCGTCTCTCCAAATACAACAGTCTGTTCCGGAAGATGTCAAGGCACCCACTCCAGAGACTGAGAGGAAGGATCTAACCACCTCCCCTGGGCCCATATAACTGAGATTTATAATGCCCCATTCCATTACCACCAGACTTTGGTTACACACAGAGCACGCAGCATTAAACCTGGTACCATCTGGGATTCAGCCAATGCCAATCGGTGGCTGCAGGGGGTTCACACCAAAGAAGGTGCTCACACATTTGTGGGCCTCTGGCACAGATATTTCCTTTCCATACACAGTGCCCTTCGAGTTTCCTTTTGAAAGCACCACAAATAACAGGTTTTAGCACATCAGGTGATATTTTGCTTCCTGGAGCATTTAAATTAATTTTCTATTACCAATGCAAATGTGTACTTTCCAATTTACCCACTGCACAATAAAGCCTAATCTAAAGCAATTAATGTTCATTAATGGGCCCATCTGCATGTTTATCACTTTATCCTTAAACACTTGAGCCATGGTATCCACAGCTTATCGCTCCCTTCTTATCAGCATGGCTTCTTCTCTTCAAGGGTACGTGTGAGACTCCCACGCCAGAATTTCAAATCTTTACAGAAAAGCTATGCCTCTCTTACAGGAAACAGTTGTGACGAGCAGGTTGGATCTCATAATGATAAACATGCTTAACGCAAAACAAGGCCTTACCGCTCGCTGTTCCCCTCCTGATTGGCCACAGCTGGATTAGCACAGCGGTGAGTGCGTGCTGGCTGCCTACATGAGTGAGTGCTGGCTGCCTACGGTGGCTGCAGCCTAAGCTGCCTTCTTCTTTCATGCCACGCTCCATGCCACAGAAGGGCAAGCAGATCAGTACGTGCCACCGTGTCACCAAGCACAGCTTCAGCATCAGATAGTTGTTGCGTTGCCATTTGTTACCAGTACTGAGTACCAGCACTGATGAATAATGACCGAACTTCCGGAGCAGGAGCATTTTGTTTTCGTACTACCTGAGGGTGTTTCTCCCACAAAGCCACTAAGATAATGTGTTAGAAGATGAAAATATGCTGTGACTAAGGGCTTTGTACCTCATGCGAGAGAATGAGAGAGAGAGAGAGAGAGAGAGAGAGAGAGAGAGAGAGAGAGAGAGAGAGAGA
>OU015748.1:4374772-4392987 GCA_907169655.1 Acomys percivali
AGAGAGAGAGAGAGAGAGAGAGAGAGAGAGAGAGAGAGAGAGAGAGACAGAGACAGAGACAGAGACAGAGACAGGGACAGACAGAGACAGAGAAGGAGAGAAGTGCCCTGGATTTCTACAAGGTACGTAACATAATAGCATCTGTATTAAAGATACTATAAGGATAAAAATTTGTTAATATGTATAAACTCTTTAATAGAGAGATTAGTAAAATGGTAATGGCTTGATGAATGGTACCATGAGACACAAAAGCAGTAGGATACTTTGGAAATAACAGACACTTTTTATTAAAGCTTCTCCCAGGAGTCATGGCTGAGGTCTGAAATGTGGTCTGTGGGCATAGCAACAAGATTGATGGCGCCAGGGCACATGCAAGTGGCTTCTTTTCATCACCTCTTACCAAGCATAGCAAGTACCCTTTCCGTGACATACTATGTCTGAAGTCTAGTGGCCAAGTGTGTGTGTGATTCATGAGAAAAGAATACAGTCAATGATATGTTGACGTCATTGTAGCAGGTGAATTTGTATTTTAAAACCTAATGATAGTGAATAAAGATCAACATATAGGACTTCTTTATTTGTGAAAGAAAAAAAATACAGTAAATCATTTCCACACATGTGAGTTCAATGAAATTTACATTTACCAGTCATTATCATTTTGTTGGAAGGAAAATGATATTGTGTTTGTCACTGGAGGGACAGATGGAGTGGAGCTTAGGAATCTGACAAGCTGGCTGACAGAGATGAGTAAAATTTATGTTCTTACCAACCTAATGGCAAGCAATTATCTCTGAACT
Organism: Acomys percivali; assembly: GCA_907169655.1. NCBI lineage: Eukaryota > Metazoa > Chordata > Mammalia > Rodentia > Muridae > Acomys > Acomys percivali. Next base: position 4,375,570 of record OU015748.1, read on the forward strand.
AGATAACAAATGTGCTTCTTTATCCCAAAACTTGACATATATTATAGAAGTTTCCAGAAGGCATATTTTCTGTAAGGAAGCAGCTGCTTCTGTATTCAACATTTAGTACAAGAGTTTAATTGGATACTGACCCTTCCAGAAGCTTTGCTTCTAACTGAGGTATTAAGAGAGCAGAAAATTTACCTGAAGTTGTCTGTTACCTTCTGGATCTATTTCTCTGTTTAAATACTGACTTACAAATGTAGTTCTATTTCCTATTCAATACTATTTACAGATATGGGCATTTGTAAAATATACATTGCTCTCTATGTAATCCATAGTCATACTATTTTATTAATATCATAAATAAAACGAATACAAGCAGGAACTCTGGTGTTTAAGGTGAAGATTCTTAGTGTGACAAAAAGCATTTTGCTAATGATAACATGTCATCTAACCCATTAAAAATGGGAATATGTTTTGATACAGATGATCAAAGGTGACAATATGTATTTAAATTTTATTAATATAAAGTTTTACAGTATTTAAGTATCTCTATAGTGTCAATTTTGATCATTTTGTCTCATAAACATATTCTGTAAGACATAGTAACCAAACACAAAACAGTATCCTATGTAAAATTGCACATATTGAAACAAAATACAAGGTCTATTTGAGTTATTTCTATCTCTTTACTTTCATGAATGCATAAAATATCAGTTATTTGACAAAGAAGCAAAAGTATAAAAATGAGTTAAGTGGAAAGTACAAAAATATATATTCACAAGTTATCTTTGATGCAAATGGCCATTTATTTATAACCCAAATCACTTGTGTTTGAAGCAAGGAACTAGATAGATTAGGACACACTGTTTCAAGAGCCTAACTGTGGTACTGAATAAGAATAACAAAAGTATTTCCAACCATTTAAAATTAATTATAAAAGTAGCTTACTGATGTACTAATCTCAATCTAGTAAACAACAGAGGAAGGGAAGACAAAACTCTGATGAATACACGACATTTCACTGGACTGAGGGTAAATGTCTTCAGTTCAAAAGGAAAAACACAGAAAGAAAGAGAATGGAGAGAAACAAGACCAATTGCCTACCACAGAACCCGTGTACTAGATGCAACAGTAAATGCATGCATGCAGCAAGCGTGAAGGAAAATCAGGGCTGTCTCGGTTTTTCTTGGCTTCATTTATTAGTGAGAAAATAATGAAAAAGGAAAAGAAGTGAACGATAAATAGCATACAGTAGAGAATTTCAAACAGAGGCTACGTGTCAAGGACGTTGAGTTCCTAATGGAAGAGGAACATCCTGACACTGTAGCTAGACAGACAATGGGAAGGCATTGCCAACCACCTGTCCCCAGACGTCATATTCTTAATAAACTCAGAGGCGTATTTACTTCTCAGAACAAGTGAGGGAGAGAGATGGGCTCTTAGAGCATGGAGGTAGGAGTGAGGCACAGATCTCCTGGGAAGCATCAAGCATGCAGCCAACACTCAATGAATTGCCAGGACTATCAGTTCACTCTGTCTTGAGTGGTGTTTTCTGTTACAGAGCTCAGCACTGGGGAGAAAGAGATGAGAATGCACAGTTGGATTAAGGGTGGGGAAGAGGGTGAGGATGCTGACCATGACAATGGCAATGACTGAGTCTGTCAAGCATCATGTAAAGCTATTCTTAGGGATTACCTCATGTCTTTCATCCACCGCCCTATCCTGTATATATCACTCCTGTTACAAATGAGAAGGGGAAGACTTTGTTTTGGTGGGTGTTTCTATTTTAATTTTTAATTTTTTTTTTTTGGCACTTTGATTTTTGAAACACAACCTTACATTGTAACTCGGGCTGGCCTGGAGCTTACTTTCTAGCCCAGTCTGGCCTTGAACTCACAGAACTTCACCTACCCCATTCCCCACCCCCACTCCCCAGAAGTGCTAGATTATAGGCATGGACTATCACAGCAAGCCTGGGAGTTTTTTTTTTTTAATGCATCTTTATTGAAGCATAATTACAAATCATAAAATAAACCTATTGCATATGTAGATTTGAATTGTATTTAGTAAATGTTTAATGTGGTCAGCTATCACACCATCAAACGTAAAACATTTTTATCGCCCTAAAATATTCCATTAAGCTTGTTTGCACCCAGTCCTGTTCCAACTCCCTAAAGTAGCTTTATAAATTTTTCTTCTACAGAGATCTCACATAAACAGATCCATGCAGTATGATGGCTCCTCTTGGGTGCATTTATTTATTTATTTATTTATTTATTTATTTATTTATTTACTAATTCTTTTACTTTGGTGGCTCATTCATTCTGTGGGATGCATTAGGTTTGTATGCTTTGTATTGATGAATCATTTAGCGATGAATATGGATTTGAATTAGATGGAAGTTTGGATTATCTCCAGGTAAGGCTGTCATATCAATGGTGTGGCTGTGATGCCACAGATAGTTCTTGGAGATGAGGTGTAGTCTAACCCTCAGGTGCAGGTCCTTAGAAATGCAATTGCGGAGATGAACATTAAGCTTTTCCTTAACCTTATTGAGAATTGCAGTTTCCAGTGAAGGTGTGTTGTCATATGGCCTCAGTAGAGATGATATGTGATAGACCCGGTTTCTCATCACCACGTGCACCTCCTAGCTTCTGTGCACTTGATCGTGTGCCATGCAGGGTCATCGAGGCATGTTTTAATTAGCATTATGCTGGTGACTAGTGATATCTGTACCTTATTATGGGTTTTGTATTCAGTTGTATGACTTCTTTGATGAAGTGTCTAGTACTACCCACATGCCTGATCATTTTCTAATTAGAAATTTTGTCTTCTTGTGGAGATATAAGATATCATTTTATATTCTCAGTATAAATCCTTTATGTACAGAATTTGAAAATACTTTCTCTCAATCTTCAAAGCTCTGTGTCTTTGACTCAATAATGCAGTTTGAGGTGCAAATGGTTTGATTTTTATTGATTGGTTTCTTTCATTGTTAATGCCTCTAATACTCTTCCTGAGGATTCTGCCTAATCCAAGTTTACCAAAAAAAAAAAAAAAAAAAAAAAAAGCAACAACAACAACAACAACAACAAAACAAACAAACAAACAAAAAACTCCTACCTTTCCTTTCTGGAAGTTTATAAATTTGACACTTACATTTAGGTTGAGTTAAATTTTGAGATTTTAAAAATTCAGATATGTGGTCTGCGTCTCAGCTCCCTTTCTCTCTCATTCCAGGAGTAAAATCCGAGTTTTCTGACACATTTCATTGATTGAAAAGAAGACTTGCATTTGTTTGCCTTGGCACACTGTCATGAATCAATGAATCGATAAATAAAAAGACTTCATCTGAAACTATTCAGTTTTGTTTTATTGTGCCATACGCCTGCTCTTACACAGAGCTTCACCTCACGTCTGAGGTACGACTTAGTTTTCCTGTATTTTCTCCGTAGTTGGAAGCATAGTCATTAGGCCGGAAGTTTCCTGCTCCCATGACGTAAACACTCAGGGTTGTGACTGTCTCTACAATGCTAGTCGGCTACACTCTCTGACTTCTGTATTTTGCCTTAGTGTTAATTAACTCTTAAACGATTTTTTTTTCTGTACTCTTTTTCTTTTATACGTTTCAGTTAGATTACTACTATCTAAATATTTACTCTCTTCCAAGACTTTTTTCTTGTTGTGGATCACTTATTTGTTAAAATCAGAAAATAACAGTTTCAATTATTCTAATTTTTAAAGTATGAATTGGTAATACTTTGCTTATTTTTATCGTGCAGCACTCCGGGTTTCGTTGTGACACTGATTGTATGCAGCGGTGTACTGCCTGTCCTGGAGACTTCCCCAACTCTGAAACGTGAGCCCATTGGCCAAGTCATATCATGACGTCCATTGAGTCGCATCCTTGTCTGGCTGCTTGTTCGGCTTGCTACAGTGTTGCATCTCCCTTTCTGAGCTGCCTATTTCTCCATTCTTTAAACTTTTGTTCTAGGTATCTGGGGACTTCTATTCTTAGGTGTGTACACATTAATCATTATGTACTTTTCTAATACATTTGATTCTAAAATATGAACTGTCTATTTCTAATAAAATACATTATATAAAGATTTATATAATTTTATATTAATATAAAGATTTTAATTCTATTAAAACTATTAACACATATTTCACATATATTTTCTTCCAGAAATTTTATGATTTCTGGTTTTTACATTTAAGTTCTTATCTATTTTGTGTGTGGTAAAAATAAGAGGCTAATGGTTCAGTTTCAATCTTGGCATGTGGGCTTCCAGTTTTCCCAACATAATTTATTGAGTAGATGGCCTTTTCCCTGACGCACATGAACAAATAGTAGCTGTGACTCACTTTGTGTTTGTTATATTTTTATTATCTGTTGAGAAAATATTTATTTTCTATAGGAAATTAAAGTTTTATAACTGTCCAGTAATGTTTTAGTCTTACAAAATTTTGAGGTTTAGGTGTTGTAATTCCCATATCCTGGCTAATGTGTATTTTGTCCCAAATAAGTGGGAGAAACTTGATGGGAATTGAATTCTGATGTATTGATATATTCCACACTATAAAAGGTTATTCTCTTCTTTAGAATTTAACTTCCTTTAATTCCACAGCTTTCCTGTGATGTAAAGGTACATTTTGTCTTAAGTGTCTGGGGACCTTTATTACTAGATTTATATACAGGATAGAAACTTGATGGAAATTTATAGAGAAAACATGTATAAATTGAGTTCACAAGCCACGAGGGATTAAATGAATGTTAGTATATCCATAAATTAAAAGCTATCTAGCCATTAAGAGTGGCCCCATGCTGAAATTTCGTATGAAAATATATTCATAATATAATAAAAAGAAAGAAGTCTCAAAAGACTGGCTATAAACAGAATTGGATAATCTGGAAGTGGATGGACACATATATAGTCAATTGATGCTGGGAAAGATACTAATGGAAATCAGTAGGAAAAGCATTAATTTCCTGTAAAGGATGTTTGAGTATTAGAGATGAATAGAAGAAAAAACTATGCCCACGATTTCATACACTGTTTTGAAGTTATTATTAGATGGATCATAAATATAAAAACAAAAAAATCTAATGAAATTCATAGACTATTTTTATGCCTCAGGACATAATGCTTTTCATTAGTACATAATGACAATGTTCACCAACAAAGATAAACTATAGTTGCTTAAAGTTGAACAACATGGCAATTAATGGTTTATTAAATTGTATTACTCTGCTAAATTGATAAATTTTTAAATTCCTAATTAAAGACTTGCCCTTATACCCATAGAAAAGTATATCTCTCAACCCTCATCTGTAAATGTTGTTTTAATTTCCTCAGAAGAGGGGATGAAATGAGAGCCACACCCAATCTTTGCTAATAGATGGCTTGGGATGAGCCCAGAGCATTTCTATCTAACTATCCCTAGGCCCAGGCCTGGAAGCTTCTAGCCTTCATGCAATCTAATCTTCTGCGATCCCAGACCTTGAAGGCTTCATCTTCCAGCCTCTGTCTGCTAATCTAGGCCTAGAATATTCTCCGCCTCCAAGACTTATTGCTAAATAATCTCACCCTTTCTAATTCTTTTCTCAACTCTGGCTGGCTGGTTCAACTTCAGCTGTTCTGGCTCAAAACTCCTCGCCAAGCTGACTGATTCAAACTGGCTTCTCACTGAATTTCTCATCTTGGAAATACTGCCCTTGGATTCCATGAACTGCACACTGCACTGACTGCACATACTGAGCAGAACTTTACTAACTCAACTGATCCGCACTGAACTTGACTCTTTCCCTGAACGGCTCTTAGGCAGCCTCTTCCCTCCTGTGTGTCCTCATGAGAGCTGGGCATATCCAACCTCTGCCTCATTCTCTCAAATCTTTGTCTGACCCTCAATTAGATGTCACTGTTTGGGATTAAAGGTGTGTACTAAAGGTCTGCCCATGTTCCAGCTGGATCACACACACCTAGGTCTTTGGATGCGATCTCTTGCCAGAGTAGCCATGTTGCTGGATTAAAGGGGAGGCCTGGTGGCACTCAGAGGAAAGATAATAAGTCACTAAGAAGAGACTCGATACCCTAGGAGCATATACAGGGGGAGGAGGTCCCCCTCAGTCACAGACATAGGGGAAGGGAGTAGAGGGGGAAGCGGGAGGGAGGAAAGAAAGGGAGGATACAAGGGATGGGCTAACAATTGAGATGTAATATGAATAAATTAAGAAAAAAATTTAAAAAAATGCTCCACACTCATTAAAGAAGCTTCTTTTTGCAGGATATGGCAATTAACATAGAGACCTACAACCAGGCAATATTCAGAGAACAAGAGTCTATAGGTTTTCCCAGCCATAGAAGAGACATCTATATCCCTTGCACCCTAAGGGTCAGGCACTTTTGAGGAAGTGTGTCAGAAAGACTGTAGGAGACGGAGGCAGTGGATAACCACAGCAGAGCAGCATTTTCTGGACACGACTGCCAAGTTTCACACATAAAGTCACAGCAGCTGTGACTACATGCACAGGCCCTGCACAAGACCAAGCCAAGCAAAAGCTCAGCATGGAAGCGGGTCATGGTCGGGTAGTCTCACACCTAGTTTAGTACTTGTTGGCAAGTGATGGACCCTGGGAGGGCAGTAGATGGCCCTGTGACTGTTCATGTCCTGGCAGCATTAAATGCACTCCATGTGTTTCTAAAGGAGAGGGAAGTTATTAAATGGGAGGGAATGGGGGCTATGGGTAGAATTAGATCACTGTGACAAGCCTAAAGTCCACAACACCGCTTGTTACCAAGAATGCGGAGAGGGAGAGAAATCGTTGCAACAAGTTTGGAAAACTATTTGCTGATATGTGTTAAAGATATATATACACACACACACACACACACACACACACACTGTGGCCAAGAATAGACCCAAGAGAAAGAGAAACAAGATCTCTCTCTCTCTCTCTCTCTCTCTCTCTCTCTCTCTCTCTCTTTCCCTCCACCTTCTTTCTCTCTGTCTTTCTCTTTCATACACACACACACACACACACACACACACACACACACACACACACGCACACATACAGAGAGACAGAGACAGAGAGATAGAGACAGAGATAAAGACAGAGACAGAGATAAAGACAGAGACAGAGATAAAGACAGAGACAGAGATAAAGACAGAGACAGAGGCAGAAAGAAAAGTCTAGAGCACAGAAGCAGCGCCTCTGATTCTCAGAAGGACTACTGTGTGGGAGGACCCCACCAGGAATCTCTAGCACCGTTTTTGCTGCTTCTGCTCCCTCCCATGTTTCACTAAGACATTCTGAGCATGGATCCCTGCCTGAAGGAATTTACCAGGCGTGGCCACATGCACCTAGAGTCCCGGTACTTGGAGGTAGAACAAGGAGGATAGGAGTTCAAGATCAGCCTCAGCAACATCTTGAGTTCAAGATATGCTGGGGTTGTATGAGAATCTGTCTCATAAAACCAAACAAGATAAAACAAAAAACCACGCCCTAAAATTCAAAGTCAACTTGTAGGTTTTGGCTGGGAGCTGTAATAAAGCGGAGCCCTCATGTTCATGCGCTCATCTCAGCAAAGAGTTGAGCAAAAATGTGGCCTCAATCTATAGTGATTCAAATCTATTTTTAAACATTTTTATTTTCTGTTGTAGCAAGTAGTTGAGCAACCAACACTGGCATCACTCTCCTGATGACTGTTATGAAATGGTTTAGTTTTATGGCACAGTGAGGCAGTCCTTAGTATATACCACTTGCTGTGATGGTCTTATGTCCACAGAGCAGTCAAATGTGAGTTCAGGTTTGTCAAGTAGTACCTCTCAAAATGTGGGCCTTTAGAGCAATTACCAGTCCTATTGTTAACTACAGCAATGTTTTCAGAGAGCCGTCCCTTACAAGGGCCTCAGAGACTGGAGGCAATTCACATCACAGATTCTGAGACACCTGTGTGACTGAATTCAATCTTTCTTTCAAAGAAACATACAAAACAATTTGTTCTGATGCTCTGCACAATCGGGAACAAATGGGTGAGATGCTTTCAGACCAGAAACGTGTACATGGCTCATGCAGTGCAGGGAGAAGATGGTTTTACAACATCAGCACCTTTCACTGTGTGTACTAAGTACATCAAAGCAAATCACACCTCAAAAATAAGAAAAACAAGAAAGCGAAGGACAGGAAGACAGATCAAGTGAGTGGAATGGAAGGAAAGAGAATAAAGAAAAGAGATTAAGAGGAAGAAGGAGGGAATGAGGAGTAGAGGGAGGAAGGGAGGGAGGGAGGGAGGGAGGGAGGGAGCGAAGGAGGGAGGGAAGGGGTAAAGAATAAACAGGAGGAGTAAAAGAGAGAAGGAGAGGGAATAAACTGCATACACACATACATAAGGCATGTATATGCTTATAAACCAGTTATACACATGTGTATATGTATATACACATACATATGTATATAAAGATATTCAAATATGACTGCATTGTATATAATAGTAGAGGCTTAACACAATATGTGTATATATATTATTTTAAACAAAATTTGGTGTTTTATTTCATATGAGGAGAAACACATGATATCCCACTTTCCCCATAAATTGGAATATTACCCTATTATAATTTCACTGAATCAGAGGGGATTTTATGAGTTGCCAAGGTTGCTTGGAGGCCATTTTTGCTACAGACCTATTAACTTGATTCTGTGATGATGATGAGAATGAGGTGAGAAGGCACGGCTTTTTGTGTTTATATCATATCTGTCTCTTTTGCCACGCCAGCCTTTGGGACAATTCCTACTCTGCATAGTCTGTGGAACCTTTTATCTGGACTATAATACAGGATAACTTAGCCTAGACTTGCCTAGTCTCTCTGCTAAGCTAGTGACACTTTCCAATTTCCTATATTTAGATAAAAGGAGAGACATTGTATCTTACATACAAAGAGATATGCATATCTATATTCAGATAGTCTTTAATTTGCCATAATTAAACTTACTTTTTTCACAGAGTCTTAAGCTGGGCCCCTAGGGCTAGTAGGCCACATGTCCAGTATTCAGCCTCAGACCCTTGACTCGGCGTTTTGACCTCACCATGCTATGCAAGAGAAATAGCACTTCAAGATTTTGACATTTGATATTTATCATGCAACAGAAGGTGGTTAAAATTCTCTTGTGATGTTGACCACAAGTGAGGAGAATGAATCAGCACTCTACAGTGCACTTGCTACAAGATGGAAATTAGGGGTATGCTAGGTCTACTGAATGCATTTTCAATGAACTTTATTTTCAGTAAATGGGTTTGTTAGGATGGAACCCATTATATGTCAAGAAACATCTCCATAATACATATATGTGTATGGGTTACAGGAATGAATCATATTAAGAGCAAAAGTTTAATACAGTAATGTGCATATTCTGATATCCATATACAAAAGTCAATATTTGACATAGTCTTCAACAAACATATATACCAGTCATTATGGTTCTAAATGTTGGATTTGTATCATGACATAATCTATGGATCCAAATTGAGTACACTTATCATTCCAAAAGCACTGACAGAAGACTTCTAATAAGAAAGGCCACTCTGTGGAGACGGAAAGCCAAGGAGAACATGGCTTCTGTGGACCATATGAGCTTTAGTCCTCAGCAGGAACAGACATGAAAACAAGTAACTCTATACAAAATGAAGGAGTAGAAAGACCATCCATCGCCTATAGTCTAGGCATGGGGGGGCAGGTGGGTAGGGCTGATAGGGACAGGAGGTTTGCTGAGGCCTGATGGCTGCCAATTAAACTTATCTCACTGGGAGACCCTGTCTCAAGGGAAGCATGTGATGGGTGACAGAACAGGATGCCTGATATTTCTCCTCTGATCCCTGTGTGTGCAAGGGTGCGCACGCTCACACACATGTTTGTACCACACACACACACACACACATACACACACACACAGACACAGACACACACATGACATGCTTAGGATAAAAGTGAGCAGGTCCCATGGCTGAAGAGGAAGGAGGGAGGACCTTGGCATGTCTGACGGTGGGAAGGAGACAGGGAAGTGTGTTTTGAGAGGGCTATCACTCATCTCACCTTAACAGCTGCAGAAGGAGAGTCTGCAAGCCAATATAAAACTACCAGCTATGGCATACAACAGCATTCTGCAGCATGCTCGGCAACGCCAAGGTGATTCTGGTACCTAGGCTACGAGAAGCAGGGAGAACCTGAAGCTGGAGACGCCATTTGTGGTGTGGACGCCACACTGAGGCTGCACCTGAGGGTGGGAAAATCCAGACGGCATCACCGATGACAGCGTGGAACAGGAAGCATTGTGAGTGATTTGCATGGAGAAGTGTAACTTCCACCATCAGGAAGGTATTTGTTTTCTTAATCAAAAAATAATATAGTACAGGAAAGGAGAAGAAACTAATGATTTAGGGAATGAACTAGAATAAGTAAATGGTTGGTCACTTCTTGGCACACGGTAGAAACTTATTAAGTATTAGATGAGTAAATAGCTATCACAGGGGCATAGAAATAGAAAGGATTTTCAAAGTATCAACTGCATCCCAATTGCCCTTGGGGCTGAGGAAGAAAGCTGGCAGGGTTGGGGGATGAAGTGTACAGAACACATCTGCGGGCGCTTAGTGTGTCAGACCTATCTACACACAGCAAGAACTCACAGGCCAGTGAGTAGACAAGCCTTAAGGGGCCATTTGTGGCCTTACACTATGCTTCTCTGAGCTACTCTATTTCAGTCTCCTGTGAGCTGATGGAGCATTGAGCTAATCTTCCACATGCCTTTGGATTTAAAGTAAGTTCTACTGACCCACTTGATATTCAGAATTCATCTTTATAGTCTTAGCCGTTTCAAGAAAACAGCTCCTCAATCCCAATTTCAGCCTCAACCCATAGGTCCCAGTCTAACTCACTCACTAAATCTACTCCATTCCTGGGAACTCTTAAAAATGAACAACCAAGGAAGGACTTATATGGGGAAAGGTTTTGCTGTATTTTGGACGTTCGAAAGAAATTAAATGAATGATGATTTGTGTTTCAAGATAGGTCAATCATTCACAAAGATTCACGACATGCTAGCCACATGCCAGTCACTGCTCTCTGCTTGCTGATGTAAATCAGAGAGCAGGCGGCCGGCACCCCTGATCCCATGCCGCTGAGCTGCTGGACAAGAAGCAGACATGATAGACAAGACGTGTGGTGAGTGTGTAAATTAAATGCTATTGCTGTAGGGAACGCGGAAGAGGGTGCAGGTCACCTCTGAGGAATGGTCTGGGTGAATTGATCTCTGGAACAGCGAGGTTTGAGAGGTACTACTTGAAAATGGGACACATCACTGAAGACTCAGAGGAGGTAGAAGGAGTTAGCTCTGCGGGTATCGTCTAGGGGAGGACATATGGGGAGGAGCAGTCTATCAGGAAGATTTCTGGCAAATTCAAAAAAAGCAAGGCCAGGGTAGCACAGGAGAGTGAGCAAAAGGCGACATGATGGGCAATATAATAACAGAAAATCTTTAGTGCACCTTAGAGGGTATTTTAAGCATGGTAAGTATGGCTTTCACGCTGACTAAAAGGGGACTCATTTGAGGGTCCATCTTTCAGCTATCTAAAGAGATATGTTAAATTGACAATTGAATATCAGTTATCTGCAGAGAGGTTAGGGACAAGAACGGAATGGAGGGAGTACTCTACATACGAACTGTTGGGTAAGTCACGAGAAAAGGGCTAATATTAGATCAAGCAGGTAAAAGAGAAGAACCAAGGGCGCCCAAGGGTGCCATGAAGAGCAACCCACATTACAGGAATGAAGACACTCATGGAGGCGTTCCCAAAGAGCCGGAGCAGCTGCGTGTGGCAAAAGATTGCTAGGTAAAGACTCCTACTTCATGCATGCTGTATTTGAAATGTATTTTTGAAATGAGATGACACTCAGTCCTCTGCTGTTAAATGCTTAATCATCGGCTCTGTATGAAAGAGAGTAAAGTTTGCATTTGCTACTTTCCCTGGTGTAAATACTCCATCATGGCCAATTTTGAGATGAAGTATCGAAGCTATATTCAGTTAGCAGTAGCTGGAAGTAGGGCAGTCCACACAAGATTTTTGGAATGCGTTTGGGGTACACATCCTCAGGGGGTGCCCAATGATAGAGAGTAGTAACACAAAGACAGAGTGTAGATATCACAGGGCAGAGCGCCCCCAGGTTAAAAGGAAAAACTAAGGCTGAAGACACAGTACAATGGCACGGCTCTTACTTAGCACCTTTGAGGCCGTGTGTTTCATCCACACACTGTAAAATTAATCAATACACAGAAAAATAAAAATAAAAAAAGTAAGATTTTAAACGGCAGAAGGGTTTTCAAGCATTTCGACATTCATTTTGTTACTATGGTCAAATACCTCTTTCCTTCTTTCTCTATAACATGGGAATAAGCTATGACCAGGTAGAAACTTTTTTTTTATATTCTTTTATAGAATGGATACAGTGAGTTGTCCATAAAATCATGTCAGGATTTCAGTGTGAACTTCAACTTGATAAAGCATAATTTGCTCCCTTTCAGTTTTCCTTAAAATAAAATATCTTGTCTACAGACCAACATATGCTGTGATGATTCATTTCGGATGGTGCCTTGATCAAAATCAAGAGCAACCTAGAAGAGGAGGCTCAGCTGTAACTGGGATGGAGTCCCTAGATGCTGTTGGCGGAGGTGGGGAGAAACCCTGTGATGTGGGCTGCGGCAGCCAATGGGCTGAGACCCTGTGCTGAACAAGATGGAGGAGTGGACTGAGCAAGCAGTGTCCACTTCTTCATTCTTCCTAACGCGGCGCAGCAGGACCTGATGCCTCATGGCCCTGTGCCTCACGGCCCTGCTTCCGAGACTTCTCCGCCCCAACGGGCTCTGTCCTAAGAATGTGAGCCAAAGAAAGCCCGTTCAGCGGCGCTGCCAGGTATCTTGTTAGTGCACCAAGGAAAGTACTGGACCTGCGTGCTGTCCGACTCTACAGAAGGTCACAGCGCTTTCTCAGGCATACTTAATTTTGTTTTCATGTGACAGGAATCTGAAGGACAGTTACGCTGTTGAAAAGTTCGTTTACCACGGGCACACTTAGACATCTGGTCTTTCCTACGTAACTCCACTGTTGGAGAGCAGGACAGAAAGACTATGTTTTTTTTCTTCGATTTTCTTTAGTTTAAAGTTTGCTGCTGTTGTCACTTTTCAGATAGGACTCAATCCAGAGGCCAAGGTGACTTGGAACTTGCTGTATAACCCAACCTGGCCTTGAACTCATGGCAATCCTTTTCCATCACCCTCCAGAATACTGAATATTCAACACCACACCTGAAAAGTCTACTTTCCATTATTAATTCTTGATTCTTAACATATCAGAACAATCTATGTTATGATAACCAGACATAGCATTCAGCATTCAGAATGATACAATATTTAATAAACTCCACCTGATTTTGAGGTGCCACACGTATATGGAAATAACGTTTTTGAATTTTATTGGGCAGTCTCATTGTCTTCTCGGATATATTTTTATTTATCAAACTAGGAATTGTATGGTTGTCTTTTAATTTCACTTGAAAAAATATAAACGCTGTTAGCAGATGTGCTTGGGGTAAAATTAAATTTGTATTCCCCTACAGCATCTACTAGTTGGTGTAAAGAAGCCTGCGCAAATCTAAAAACTCTGAGAACAGTCCCTACAAACTCTACCCTCATGCCCTCTGGGTCTAAGTCGTGGTGGCAGCAGCCCGATCTGCCTCGTCCCAAGTGTTCTCTCTTGCCACAATCGAGTGTTTGCTCTGAACTTACACAGGCCCCAAATCCAAGGAGTTTTCTGCTTTCGGATGTCAAAATTATGACTTGACAAAAAGCTGTTGCATTTTTTTCCCCAAGCAATAGCCATGTTGAAGCCAGTGAGCCTCTTCCAAGAGGCACAGCTCCATCCCAGCTTTGGAGACCTTGCACGATCTCCCCCAGGGCCCATATATGAAATGAGGACAATACGGAGACTTATGTGTTCTCATAATTGATCCATTTTCATTCACATAAAGGGATGGAAAAGTCTCAGATTATTAACAGTTCAGTGCGTTTACAGCTCCCACCTACCACCCACTTATCGCTTTTCGGTTTCCCCTAATTGAATTACCAAGAGCAGACCAGATGACCTTAGTTGTCCAAGTGCTATTTATCACATTTTGTTTTAAATGAATTACACTTTAAAAAAAAAGGAAATATTCTCTTCATCTCTTCTCCTTCTCATAGTAATTATATCATCAGTGCTCTAATGTTCTTGTGACTTTTATTTTCAAGAAACAACTATTAACTTTCACATAGCCAGTGACCTTGTTTGGATGACTCTGCCCTCTCAGATGACCTTGAAGCAAATATCATAGACGCTTCAGTTGGCGAGTTCACTAGCATCCAGTAAAGTATGAAGAGGCTAAGAGCTTTTCATTTCTCAGCACTGGCATTCATCACAGAAGACACATAAAAAGAAAGGGCAAATTCCAATGCCATGCATCCAATAAATTGAGACTCTTGTCACAGCAAATGCCAAGTCAGCTGTCCCTAATCACAGTGGATAATATGCCTATGTTACTTGTTTTTTAACCCTTAAACTTGGGGTTTCGTTTCTTGCTGCATATCTTTAAATGTCCTCCGTTGTCTCTGCTACTGGCTTTTCTGAGGCTATAGAATGGCGTCTTGGACATTAGCAGCATATTGGTTTTGCGACGGCATCTGATGGATAATCACAGATGAAGCAATTCTGAAAGGCCTCCTAGCTGCAGGTAGACTACTTACTGTACAGCTCTTAGTTGTTTATAAACTGTTTCAGTCCAGGGAGCTTTCCATTGAGCAATTTGTATGACATTCCTTCTCATTTTATGACAACAGATGGCTTCAAATCCCCTTGCCTGGATCTAACTACAAAATTACACTCAGGATCAAGCATAAATACCAAGTTTATTTGTGAATGGAGATGGAGTGATTTAATACGGGACACATCAGTACCAGCCGAGTTCACACCCTGTGTTCTTTTCCATTAGGCCTGTGTGGTTGCGTCCTGAAATAACAGCACACATAAAGTGTATTTTATTAGCACACAGAGATTCTCGTGCACGTCCAGGCCCACCCCTCCCCTGAGCACAATGTAAGAAGTTCGGTAACTCGGGGCAGACACAGGACAGGGAGATTGCCAGCGATTGGTGCCCATCTCTCAGAGGGCATCTTGTTGGACAGCTGCTCACACTCTGTGAAGTCACGTGACCCTATAGGCCTGTTTGGCTAAGTAGATGCTACGTGAGCAGCAGGATTTTGCTCTTGCTTTGCTCTTGCTTCTCTCCATGCAAACCAAAATAAATACAGAACAACAAAGGTGGACGGACCAAGGCTGCCAGTGGATTTAATAAATACCCGAGACTCTGCTGAAGTTTTCCCCTTTGTAATCCCATTCTCCAAAGGCCTGTGGTTGCATTTATCAGTAATACAATGAACCACAGGGTGAACCCATGTTTTGATGTCAAGACCTCTATTAAGTAGCACATTTTAAACAACTTTATGCCTCTGAATCGTTTCACATTTTCCCCTTCAGATGACTACAGCACATGTATTAGAATTTGAAGTTAGTGTTTTGGAATCAGAATTTATTTAGGTTATATTCTTTACCCAAAATACAGTGTTAAGACCATCCACCAAATGCTTGCCATATATGGAACATGTTATCCCTGCAGATAGATCCACAGAGGAAAATCCTCAAAAGTATCTTTTCTGAAACTTGGTTTGTCTATTTGCCACACCAATAAACAGACTGCAGCGTTTGATGCCAGTTCTTAGACTTTCTCTGATTCTAAGGCAGAGCCATTGCTTTTGGCTACTCACTCTGCCATGACATCCTGGATTTGCTGGACACGTGTTACAAAGCTCGCCCTCGGCACATTTCCATTCCACCAAGAACATCAGCCAGTTGCCTAGCCTTTCTGTATTTTCTGTCCTTCACTCCCCTGGGACAATTCCCCCCTCCCATAGACCCCAGTGCCCACAGGCTATAGTAGACTTTAACACCAAGAAAGGATACATCTATTGTCAGCTAAGGCTACAGGTTTCAGAAGACTACTACACTTTAAAAGTAGAATTCTATTTTCTTCATAATTGGCCAAAGACATGTTCTGACTCAGCATACATTCCTCTAAAAGAAGCAACACACGGCTAAAATTCTACAGGAACTGCTTATTATCAATCACTTTCTAAGAATGGACTTGAGACCTTCACTGGCATCTAACATGGCAAAGTGTTGGAAAAGGGAGGAAGAAGAAAGATATCTTGTTTCCTTTTGCCTCATTGTCATTTACAATATTATAACCATAATGGCCATCTCATTAAGTTGTCTTTGAAAACTTATTACAACAAACAAACACCATTTATTAAAGTGGTTCTTAACGTTCCTAATGCTGTGACCCTTTAATACAGTTCCTCATGTTGTGCTGACCCCCAAACAAAATTATTTTCATTGATATTTGATAACTGTAATTTTGCTATTACTATGAATTATAATTTAAAAATTTTAAAACATATTTTTTGAGATAGAGGTTTGCCAAAGGGTAGCAACCCACATGTTGAAAGCCACTGATTTATCAAGTCTCCAGCAATCAGGAGTACCCTACACAAAATAAAACAAGAAAAACATTTACTGCATACCCAGGAGGACTGTCCTCCATAAGGCAGGCAGATAAATTAGAGCCAATCCTTTATAAAATAGCAATTGCTTCTGCAATTCAGAGAACATTTTACATCCCAAAATCTCATTTTTAAATATTCATGGTCTTTTTGTTTTTGTTTTTTTCTACAATGTTTTTCTTTTTCATCAGCTCTTTAGTTGACCTGACTTAAAGGTCATCAAGTAAGCAAAAGGTTCCTTAAGTGGGCACAGATGAATAATGGACTGTTGTCTACGTCTAACTAGATAGAAATGTCAATAGAAGAAAGGAAAACTCAGAGCAAAATACCAATAATGAGACAGCGATAGGAAACATTGACCCCTCAACTTTTCCTTGAATTTAGATGCTTGACTGCAGGGATCTGAACACCCTTAGGATGGTGTACCTGCTCAAGAAGACCTGAGAGAGCCCAATCCTAAACTCTAAGAGTCTACACAAGAGAAAAAATAGAGTGCAGGTGAGTGCTGAAGGTCTTCCATAGCACACTCACACAGAGCCTTCCGCAGGACTGAGAGCTTAACCTGCCGGTTCAGGTAAGGAGGCCTCTGCCTAATCAATCTGACCATTAAATATATACTTGGCAGTAAAGAGTGTACACAAGCTCACACGTGCGCACACACACACACACACACACACACACACACACACACAGAGAGAGAGAGAGAGAGAGAGAGAGAGAGAGAGAGAGAG
>OU015748.1:4392997-4431746 GCA_907169655.1 Acomys percivali
AGAGAGAGAGAGAGAGAGAGAGAGAGAGAGAGAGAGAGAGTTAACCCAGAAAAATCACTAAACAACAAATAAATAATAGAAAACTTTGATGAGGCAGTAGAGTCTCATTTTCAGTGTTGTCATTAACATATTATCTTAAATGGATTCACTTAAATATTCAGTTTACATATGAAAAGGAACAAGTCCATATAGCCCAAACATAGGGGAAATAATTTTTAAAATTGACCAAAAAAGAAAAGAAAAAAATACCCAACCCACCCTCAAAGGCTAAAAGTTACATTAAATTACAAGAACTCTATAACAACTGTTTAAGGTAATTCAAAGAATCATAGCATAATATCCATGGAACTAAATGAAAGGGTGAGTTTGGTGTCTCCCAAACTAGAGAATATTTTTTTTTACAACTTTTGTCTTAACATAATAAAGGACAGACAATTTTTTTGGGAAAAGAGACTTACTTAATATAATTTAAGGACATTTCCAATAGAAAATAAAATATTGTTTGTTTGGTTGGTTGGTTGGTTGGTTGGCTTCAGGAATTGATGAGGTTTTGCTGTGGTGTTCCCTTGGAAGTATCTTTTTAGGGGTTCTCACTCACCTTGCTGAGGCACAAACATCCTCTAGATCTATACTATGCACTGTTAGTGATGGTGGGATCTGTAAAAGTATATATTCTGAGTCAATTACTTCCTATAAGGAGAAAGGTGGCTGGTGCTAAAAAATATCCCTGAAGCACAGTTCTGTGGGTCAAGAATTGGGTGTTTGATTTGATAATTAAAATCTATGAAAAATATAGGTGCACAGGGAGTTCATAACAACTAAACACATTTTAAAACATTTTAAATTAAAATATAACTGCACCAGCCCCCCATTCCTGTTCTCCTTCTGATCTCTCACATGTACCCCCTTACTCTCTCTCCAAAAATAGTAGAGGAGAGAAAATAGCAGAGGTGATAAAAAGTATTATAAATAAATTAAAACTCCCACATGACTCAACAGATGATTTGAGCAGTCAGAAGAAAAACACTGGTGAACATTATGATATGTCAACTAAAATTCCTTAGCTATAGGATTCAAATAAAAAGGAAAATTAACAGACCTCAAAGCCTGCACATACCATTAAGTTAACCAACATATATATATATGTATATAACAAGAAAAAGAAAATAAAAGGATAAAAAGAGCAGAAAAGATATTTGAAGAGATAATGACCCAAAGTCCCCACATTTGATGAAATGCCTTAATCTATATAGCCAATAAGATAAATTTTGTAAGATAATTCGAGAAGATCCAGGCCAAGACAAAGAATAAACACTTAAAATTTAAAGACATAGAGTCAAAAGGAGCAATAAATACCAATTTATATTGAAGGTTGCACAGTGTATTTACAACTGATGCATCACCAGAGACTGTGAGGCCAGAGGCCAGTGGGACACAAGCAGAGGGCTAAAAGGAGTGTCAAACAAGATGAAGTGGCATTAAAACATGTCAAAAAAATTTCTTCAAGTTGGAATGAAAAGACATTAGTTTGTAATTAAAAATACTCCTCAAGAAATTAGGAACATAAATAAAGGCATTGGTAGATATAACAGATAGTACAAGGTCTCCGTGTCAACACATTACACGTTATTCTCCTCAGGAACCATGGAAACACCATGCAGAGACAGAACAAAACAGGACTTCAAATCAGGCTTTAAATAAACTGAGGGATTCGGCCACGAGGCCCCGCCATTTAGGGGGAAAGGAAGGATGTATTATCATTTGTTTACAAGTTCATTCTACTTTCTCCAGAAGACATCCTCCCCATAAAAGCAGGACGTTCTGTTTTGATTCGCCGTTGAATATACGACATGGTGCCATTGTCTGGTACCTGTAGAGTATCCCATGCATTGCGGATAAACACGTGATCACGGGGCTTCCGAGGCTTTCATCTTAATCACCATCGTAATCACCTGCCTTGCTCACCCCTTGTCTTAATCCTCACATTAGTCAGTAACACACATCGCTCTCTGGGACCAGACAGGACACTATCCCAGTGACTCCACAAGCATCCTTTTGAAATCAATCTTCCCCCTTTTCCAAAAGAGGAAACGAAAGGCAAGGTGGATGAAATATCTTCTCCAGGGCTCAATATTAACCCCTGTTTAGCACTCACATGCTGCCTTCCCATCATCTCTGTTATTTTGGCAGAAAGACTTCACCATTCACACAGTGCGGGGCAAAAGATAGCAAGCGCTTCACAGACCCTCCATACGCAGGCCATTTGTCCATGTCTGCTACCAACAACGCTTGTCTTACCAAGGTAAATGTTTTTCCTATCTGGCATGTGAGCGGCAGCCTTGTCTGGGCCTCCATCCAACTGAGAAAGTTCAAATTAACAGAGGGTTATGGGAAGTTGCAGTAACTATAATAATATGCTTTGAGTTCACCGAATATAATTTTTTTAGTCTACAAATAATATAGCATCCTGAAGGTTTTTTTCTTCTTTTAATTTGTAAGAGACAACCAAGAAAGGCATTTCCATTCATTTTCTGTAATTTTTAGTTTATTTGTCCATAAGCAGTAGTTATAACCCCCCTTTTTAATCCCTCAGGTATCCATGCATGATATTTAAATTTAATTCCCTAAAGCAGAACAGCTTTATCTTGAGGCTGCAGCAGGTAAAAGACTATAGAGTAGACATCTTCAAATACGTATAACCTCAGAGCTGGCTTCCTCTGAACCTCTGCCCTCGCCAGCTCGTTTAGAACACAATTTTCCAAATGCCACTGCTTTCTGGGATTTGAGGGAGGGAAAGAGAGCAGTTTCATTTCATTAGATTTATGTCAACTCCATTCTGCGTTTCTAGCATTCGGGACTCTTGGAAAAATTCGTCGCTTCCCTCCAGAGCTGCCGTGCTGTGGCTCTGGCACTGTGAGGCACCAAGAGTAAATAAAACAATCACGCTGTGCTGTGGGCCAGAGGAGACCGGAGCGGGACCACGTTGATTTTCCCAAGCCCCATTCCCAGTGGCATGCTGCTGGCTTGTTTAGCAGTGAGAGCTGAACTGAGCCAAATTGCACCCTTGCAGCCAAATTCTTCCCTCACTCTGTACAGGCAACTTCATCCAGAGTCAGTTGGTGCAGCGGCCATGTTTGAGAGTGAGGCTTGGCAGTGGCGCTATTGAGTTCTCTTATCATAGTAAGTGCTCGGTATTTGCTATGCAGTTAAGTATCTTTGCACCCATTTCAACACAAACTGGAGCCCACTTGCCGTTATCGCACGGCAGCCTGTGTTGTACGATTTCCTCATTCTTTGACGCATTCTGTGTTTCGCCAGCCAGGAGCGCATTTTGCAAGTCCCTGGCAAGGACACGTGTACTTTCTTCTTGGCTTAAACATTCCGAAGGCAGATGAAAGAAACAGTGCCCAGGAAAAGCTTTAGAGTCCGTCAAATCATCCACGAAGTAGCCCGTGCTTGTGCAGTCAAGATTTTAAGGGATTGTTTTTTCCTTAATTAATGAAGCAGAGATGCAGACGAGGCGACGTGGAACACAGGGCTGTGGATGCAGCTCATCCTTTCCGGTCCTTCTCTCTGTTTTTCTGTCAGGCTGAGTCGGTAGTTTCCGTTTCCTGTGAGCAGGCTCATGTTGTGTTCATTTGAGGTGAGACTTACCTGGTTTATAATGAGGCCAACATAATATCGTACAGAGTTTCTGGTATAAAGCAATGGGTCTGGTAGTTCAGGGCAAGGAAGGTCCATTAGTTACCACATCTCCGTTCTGTACTCGGATTCCTCCCATGGGAAAGATGGGGCTGCAAATGCAAAGGTTCCCCCGTGGGAAATATAGATGCTAGGCACAGGTGTGTTTGTGTAAGTTGTTATTGGAGGTCCCTTGAACTATGCTCAGGGTGCCAAAGAGGACACAGCAGATGGGTGTACAACCCTGGTGAGACGGCTGGAGGGGCTGATAGGAGAGGACCACGTCAGAACTCAGTCCCAACAAGGAAATGGATAATAACTGAAAAATCAGTGGTTTTAGCCAGGGTAGTGGTCCAAACATAGGTATGAGAGCACCAAGGAGGAAGGATGGAAGCGCTGCACACTTAGGAGCACCTTCTGAGAACAGTGCATCCTTAAACTAGAGAGGCACACAATGCCTAGGCAAGTAAAAATAATAATGATTATCTGTTTTTCATGAGGTAAACACTGAGAATAATTTAACCCCAAGAGAATCACACTCATCATTCCTTTTTAATTAACTTAAATTGGGAACATAATAAAACATCGGTTTTCCATGTGCAAGCTGGTAACAGACAATCCACAAGGGAGCCAATCAGGAGCCAATGGCGATAGTCTTGCTGAGAAGCCATAGGGGCCCATATCAGGGCATTGTTGGCAGGGTGAGAAACGCTGGCTAGGCTGCAGCATTGGGGGTGGGGGGGCAGACAGCCTGCCTGGTCAGAGGAGGGGCTTCTATAAGCCTCCAGTAGTCTCTGGTCTTTGAGCTATGTGAGCCTGAAGTTAAGTAGGAACCAGAGCTAGGGTTAACTTATTTTACACGGTTTTACAGACATAGACATAGTCTTTGAAAGGCGACGGAATCTCCCACTGAGAACCTGCTAAAGACAAGGGGTTTCGTAGCTGAGAAGCCACAGAGAACAAACCGTTCTGGATAGCCATGAGTAGCGCTGAGCTTGGGACCCTTCTCCCACTGGGTCGCCTCGGCCAGGCTGGAGATGAGGGTTTGTGACTTGTCTTGGTGGTGTTCACTTGATACCCCTAGGAGACCCTCGCTGTCTGAAGGGGAAGGAAGGAGCAGTGGGTAGGGAGGGGGAGCTTGGAGAGGGAAGGGAAGGGAGGCCACCGCCCACCATGTAATAATGTGGGAGAGAAGAATAAGTAAAAAGATTTCAGAGACTTGCCAGAGCTGTTTGTGAGCTGCAGTGGGGGCTGGGGAACTGAGGTCCTAGTGAGAAATGTCTTCATTAAAAATGGCAGAATGCAGAGCTCATATCACACTGCTGCAGAGTAAAACTAACACAATGTCTAAATATTGTGGTAAGAAGAAAGTCATCTTGTTGTACAGCATTTAAGTTGCAAAGGAGTCCAAATCTCCAGCTTTACAAATACCTATTTGGTTCTCTCTCCCTCTCTCTCTCTCTCTCTCTCTCTCTCTCTCTCTCTCTCTCTCTCTCACACACACACACACACACACACACACACAGCTTTTCTCCATAATTCCATGCTTTCAATATCAGCAGTGACACAGGGCAAATACTTGATTCAAATGCAGAATTCAAGGACATCTGCCCCTTATCACTCACCACAGATATTACCTACTGTGGTCAGCTTGGATGACCATAAGAAATGAACAGAGAATAGAGGCTTGTAAAGAAGAAAAACCCACATCTTGCAGCTCTGTCTTAGTTTTCTTTCTATTTTGATGATAGAGATCATGACTCAGGCAACTTGGGCAGGAAAGGGTTTACTTGGCTTAAAAGTTACACTTTATTAATAGGGGATGCGGACAATAGGAACTCAAGGCACGAACCTGGAGGCCAGAACTGAAGTAGTGACTATAGAGAAATAATTCTTACTAGCTCACTCCCATGGCTTGCTAAATGTGCCTTTTTTACACATCCCAGGACTTCCTGCCCAGGGTGGCACCACACGCAGTGGACCGAACCCAATCATTAACCAAAAATCACCTCAAAGACTTGATAGCAAGCCAATCTGACGTGATCCTTTTCTCAAATGAGGTTCGCTCGTCTCAGATCACTCTAGCTTGTATCAAGTTGACAAAAACTGGCCAACACATTTCTAGAGGCATAAAAACTAAATTGAAGTGCAACAGGGTCCAACTCTCCAGGAGGACCACATCTCCTTTACGCATTTACCCTTCAAAAACCCTGCATTTGGCACCTCTCTCGTCTCTCTCGTCACCCTGACCAACTGTCAGTCAAAAAGGAAATTATGAGAGGGATGGTTTACTTTGCTCCCAGGTTTGTGGGATGCAGTCAGTGGTGACAGGGAAGGCATGGTGAGGCACTTGCTGCAGCTGCTTCTGGGGCAGGAAATGGTACCGAGCAGTAAGTCCTCAAGGTCTGCACCTCCTGACCCAATTCCCCCATCTAGGTCCTGTCTCTTAAGCCTCCACAGCCTTCCAAAACAGCACCACCAACTGGAGGCAAAGTCTTTAAACACATGAACCTTTTGAGAATGTTCTATACCCAAACTGTATCCGAATCCATGTCTGAACACCATTAGAATGCAGATGGAGAGACTCAAACGCCGTCTCCATAGCATTCATCTCCTTCACGCGTGCAGTTGTGGCACGCACTGCACCAACAGGCAACACAAAGTGAACACTGAAAGGAATAGAAGCAATTCCTTCATACAGCTAAGTCCACAGCATCGCTGGGCCTCTGCGTCCCCCATGTTTGCGCTGAAGTAACAAGCTAACAAACATCTAATTGTTCCTCGATTTCAATGTATTTCTAGACTCGCCTCTCTCTAGTTCCTTTGAAGGATGCTGTACTCACTCAACAGATATGAAAAAAAAAAAAATCTCAGTGCCTAAACCAACCTTTGTGACTAAGGATTTTATTCTTAAGCAAAGAGAACTGTGTGCTGTTTGTTTTGGACCCAAGCTGAGATTTTTTTCCCCCACTGGCTCTTCCTTTCTGCCTTCCCTGTGGTGTTGGTACATATGCCTCCTCTTCATATTCTTGCCTTCCTGTTGGGAGTCTGAGGGACGCTGGCCCCTGCTGGTGAGCACACCCTAGCTGGCTGGTTCATGGGGTGGGCCAGGAATCTGTTTCTCCTTATTTTGGCTCACACTGGGGAAGGGACTCACTGGCAGCTCTCTGGGTTAGGAGAGTGTCAGGGAAGCAAGATGAAAGGGCAGGGGAGGAAGGGGGAGAGGTGCTGGTGACAACAGTGGCTTGCAGCCCAGCGAGGGGAGAAACACAGGCAAAAACTGCTCCCAATACATTCATTCCTTCTGCTGATGTCTTGCCCAGTGTATCCAGACCAGGCACCATATGGATGGGGGCGGGGCTTTCCTTCTCCTTAGCGTAGTGTGCCACCCTCAACACTGATGATAAAATGAAACAGTTTTGTCCCTTAAAGAGTGACTTGCTTTCCTTAAGGAAGCTGTTCAGGGCCAGAGCCCAGTAGATAATCCATACTGTTTTCAGAGCTCACCAGGCAGTCTTCCTTCTCCAAAGCCCAGGTTCCAGCCTTAGAAAGAGGCCTAAGTTCCTTTTGTTCTGTGCTTGTAACCTGCCTTGCAAAGAAATATCGAAAGTCTGAGTTGTACACAGCCAACTAAATACTTTGATATTTGGAAGTTAAATTATATTATTACTCTGGGCCTTTTGTGAACCACTTCCTGTAAATTGATCTTTTAAATTAGGAAGGTCCAGCTTTAGGCCACAAATCAGTCAGTTTCTACAACTGTAATGAAATGCCTCGGACAAGGTAATGCACTTACTTCTTACGGTTTGCAGGGTGAGAAGTCCCAGCAGTGTTTAGTGCCTGGTGAGATCCAGAGAGGCAGAGGAGACAGTGATAGGCTGAACTCACTCTCTCAGTATCATTTTTAAAGCTCTGCTCTTGTTCAAAGGACAGAGCTTTGCTGGCCAAACCATCTCCTAAAGTAGTCACATTTTAATTCTGGGTTTTGGAGATTAAGTTTCATCACGCATCTTAGAGGAAACACAAGTGTTCAAACCATCGTAGCGGTAATCATCAGAGCGACTCATTTACTCCTGACTCAACTGAACTGAGCTCTGCTTTGCATGGGATTTCAGGCACAGGAGCATTATTAAATGGCTCAGGGGCAAGATTCTCTTCCACAAACCTTTTCCTTATGGACATGCTCAAGAAATACACCACATAGTCACTAGTTTGGATTAAAATAATTGTGGTTTTGGAATTTTGCCACATTTTCTGGAAAAGTCTTGACTGATATTTAAGAACTATAGCATGGGCTAATTTCAGTGATGGTGGTATGTGGGGGAAGTTTGCGGTGTACCTTGGCAACAGTAAGAACCTATGAGATGCTATAACTGGGGCTAAACTCTAACTCTAACAGACTCTTCGTGGGGCTGGAAAAGGAAACCAGAGACATGTGTGTTACTTCTTCCACAGATGGATCCTTCACCCTAAAAACTTTCTTTTTCTTTCTTTTTTTTTTTTTTCTCATTAAATTGTAACATGATTGGACACAGTATCTTCTGTTATTCTTTTGAGAAAAACTATAGCATTTATGGATGCTATTTCCCACTAAAACTTTTGTTAATCCCTCACTGCTTGATCTGAGTAGGCCACAGGGTACTGGTGTTAGACACAGGGAAGTATTGATAGACAACTGTCAGGTACAGTGGAGAGAAGAAGTCACTAGCCAAACTAGAAGAGTCTGGAGGTCTGGTCTTACCTGCTTTTGTTTATTTTTACAAGCCTGCAATTTAAACTACAGGAGTTGCCTGAAATATCAACAGTCACCCAGCTCATCTGACTGTCACCTGGATCGCCACACAGGTTTCTCACAGTAACAATCCAGCTCATATACACTCACCCTTTCACATGTAAACATTTCTGCTTTTATTTTACCTTTAAAAGTTAAAATATATTCACTTCTAATTATAATGGTGAATTGAATTGTATGTCTAAAACACAAAAATTCAAAATTATTTTTATTCCTATCTCCATTCTAATTGGTATTGTAAAAACAAAAACAAAAACAAAAAACAAACAAACAAAAGTCCTAGAGGAGACTTCTAGTTTCTAAAACTCTCAATTTTCTCAATATTTATCTTTTAATAATGTGAAAAATAGGGAATATAATTAAATCTAAAAGCATATATATTTCAAATAGTCTCTAATTGATAAGGGAATAAGGAATTAAAATTGAAGTAAAGCCCTAAAAGACATGGGAGTCAAATTCCAGATGATCTAAGCCAATACCAAAGCCACAGGTGTCTCAAAGATATTGATCAAGTTCTGCGGCATTGACTCCACTTAGCTCACTTATCAGGGTACATGAGAGATGAGGGGAAGTCTGCTCAGAGAGAAACTTCAGAGAGCCCTACATAAAGCCCAGACCCCTAAGTAGAAGAGTAAAGTATAATCGCTGAGCCCAGGAGAAGACTAGATGTAAGGAAGAAACTAGAAACCATAAATTAATTGCCACAAGGAAGGGAGCTTATGTAACCCGCATTCACGCTTGATTAGGGAACTAGGGAATAGAAAACAGAAAATAATTAAACACACATTCCATGGCCCTGGAAACCCTCTCTAGAGGGACACAGCATCGTTGTAAGGCAAACTGTCCTCAAGATAATGATAAGAAAAACAAAGAAACATACAGACATACCGCACAGACACCACAGACAAGGAACCCCAGAAAGTTATAGAATTCACAAGGCCTGGACCTATGCCAAAGTCTGATTTTTCAAATCAAATCAGATTTTAAAAGCATAATTTAGATACAATAAATATTTAAAGTTTAAAAGTCCAGTAGGATAAAGCAACAGAAGACCCAACGGCATTGAACTTGAATGCAGACCTGAAACAATAAACGTGGAGATAAAAGTGCTGGGGGAGGGGGAAAGGAGTTGTCAGGATTAAAAATTATACACAGAAAATTCAATTTTATAAACATAGTATATCAGAGGGAATGGATAAAACTGGGAAAAGAAACTTTTGAAAGACTTATAATAACAAATCCATCCAACAGTGTGTTGAAGACACTGACTTTTGATCCAAAATACTCAATGACATCAAAGCTAAAAGAATAAAAAGATATATACATTTAGCAATACAGAGAATGATAATGCACCCCTGAAAACAACAGAAGAGATATTTAATAGAAACAGAAAAGTGAATATCACTTACAAGCAGACACTCATATTGATACATGATGGTTTGATGGAGCCACAGATGTCAGAAGACTGTGTCCTGGGAAAGAAAAACATCATCCTGGAAACTATCAACACAAGAAAAACTAAGTTTCCAGAACAGAGGCAAGCTAAGGACATTCTGAGAAAAGCAAGCCTGTGAGTGTTCATTATATACAGACTCACTCTAAATGAAATTCTAAAGGACATGCTTCAGGAAGAAAGAAAATTAGACCAGATGGAAGGTCTGAAATGCAAGATTGGGTTCTGAGTACAAAATCTGTCGAGTGTGTGATACACACAACATACATAAACGTGCACAGTGGCCCACCCTGTGGTGGCCTACGTAAAACATGACACAACAGGGCAAGGAAATAACAGTGTGCAAGTCAGGGGAGAGGATTACCATAATCTGAGGAAAACGCTGTAATATCTTTTGTGTAATTTGAGATAAGGACAAAATAACGAGTAGCTTTAAGCTGTGTTAAGTATGAATGTCAAAATAATCCACAGTAACTATGAGAAAAATAGTTAATGAACTTCAAATATAATTACAAAGATTTAATTGAAAAGGAAGCAAAAGTCGAGAAAAAATAAAAACAATGACAAGATACAAATTGAACAAGAGAAAAGGGAAAATAAAATTTCAATGAAGTATTCTACCCAGTATTACAAAAGTTGAATGAATTCACATGAATATACATCTTTCACTCATGTACACACACATGTGTTTTTGACTATATGTGTGTGCTCATATATACACACTTTTAAAAGATGAAAATAGTTATGTCTACAAATATTAACTCCAAATATCAAGAGTATTAGAAATAAAACCTATAATCTAGACAAATATGGTCTCTATACAACGATACAAATTTTAATTAACCAGTTAATGGTTACAGGTTAAAAGAAATGCAACAATATAGCTCTACATTGACATTTTCTTGCTAATGAGAAGATGACAAATTCCCCAAGCTGTTAGAAGGTGTTTCCATCCTTTTCCAGGCATTGAGAGACCTGGCAAACAAAAAGTCAGTAAGAGGTGATAAAGATTTAGATAGCACAAATTTGATTAAAATGTACCAAACAGCTCAAGACTGCACCTTAATTTTGGAAGGTATGAATTATTTATGAAAATTGCAGTCATGTGAGGCCATAAAGCATGCCCTTTAAATAAATATGCATGTAAATGCTATAAATTCCCCTCCGTGTTTGTTAGCTGACTCCCAGACAATTCAAAAAATTACAAAATGCAACCATGTAAACAATATTCTTTATACATAAAAATTGGGAAATACTTAGGAAATGACTATATTATCATAATTTAATACAATCTCCATTAAAACTACAATGAGTTTTGGAGAAAAAATACAAAAACTCACATGAAAGCATAAACCACAGTTAGCTACAGAAGAGCTGAACACAGAGAACAACAATAAAGGTACCACGACACAACCTCAAACTATACTACAGAGCCACAGCAATAAAGACAGTGTGCCACACAAGTCATGAGGGTCAGTGGCTGAGAAGAAACAAACCAGAATAAACCTACACATTTCCAGCCACCTAAATTTTAACAGAGGCATTTAAATGGACATTAGAGAAAAATGGCCGCCTCACTGACAAATGATGGCGAAAATAAAAGGCATCTAGTAATAGGACAATGACATCAGAACCATCTCTCACATTGCATACAAAAAAAAAAAAATTAAGCTGGAACAAAGACCTTATATTACTCAAAGCTTTGAGCTGTTAGAGTAAAATATATGCAAAATATTTCAAGATATAAATATAAGTAAGGAGTTTCAAATAGGAATCCAAAGGCTAGAGAAATAGGAATAAGAAGTATTTAATTTTAATCCTTCTCAAGTCTCTGATGGGGTTAAAGTAAGTTTAATTGTTTAGGGATTAAGATGTTTTTAGGTCTAGATATATGTTTGAAGTTGATAGAGGTGAGATACGATATTGATTTACATTCAGAATTTTAAACTCACCAAGATAGGAAAGATGTTTTCTTCAAGGCTGCCAAATACAAATAGCCAAAACATTAAGAATGTAACATTTTTCCAGGACCCTCTGGATCCTTATATTTCCCCATTCTTCCATGCTGCTCTCACCTAAAGTCTCAATAGAATGTTCTCTCTTCTGACCCACTTTCCTGGTAAGTAAAGTTTTTCATGGGATGTATCCCTTGGACTAGTGTCTCGATATAAGTGAGTATATACCATTTGTCTCTTTTTGCTTCTGGGTGAACTCACTCATTATGATAATTTCTAGTTCAATCCATTTGTCCCTAAATTTTAGGAATTCCTTGTTTTTAATAGCTGAGTAGAAGAACTTTATGACAGGTGGATCTGGGTCCTGGGGTCCTCCTCAAACTAAGGTACCAGCCAAGAAGAATATAGGCAGTAAATTTCGAACTCCTACCCAGACCTAGCCAATGAACAAGATATTCTCCACCGCTGAGTGGAGAGTGAGATCTCTCATGTGACTCTCACACGAACTCTGGTGCCCTTTTCTGACCACGTCCCCTGGATGGGGAGGCCTGGTGGCACTCAGAGGAAGGATAGCAAGTTACCAAGAAGAGAATTGATAATCTAAGAGCATATATAGGGGGAGGAGGTCCTCCTCAATCACAGACATAGGGGAGGGGAGAAGGGGGGAAGTGGGAGGGAGGGAGGAATAGGAGGATACAAGGGAAGGGCTAACAATTGAGATGTAATATGAATAAATTAATAAAAAAAGAATGTAACATTTTTATAATATATATTATAAATATATATATATAAAACAGAGAAACCTTGTCTCAAAAAACCAAACAACAAAACAAAACAAAAACTTTATAAATGAATGAAACTACACTCCATCTTATTAAGGAATTTACATATTTAAAATGTGTGCTAGGTATTAACTGCCTAGTCAGCATTACAATATTAAGTAGCAAAGCCCACTAAAAGGCTGGAGATGTAGCTCAACTGGCAGAGAGAACTGCTTAAGATGCACTGGCCTGGATGCAGTCCTCAGAAGCACATGGTCCAGGCATGCTAGCACACCCACTGCCCTTGCACTCAGGCAGTGGGTGTAGGGGGAACAGAAGCCTACGATTATCCTTGACTAAATAGCTAATGTGAGGCTTGGCCTGCATCACAACCTGCCTCCAATCAAATAACGAAAACTTGGGAAAACATCTCTTTTAATTGAGTATTGGAAAAAAAGGGGGTTATGGCAACTCCCACACATAATTGGGAATCTAAGCTTATATATAATCATTTCAGGAAATGCTTTGCTACAACTTATAATATTGGACAGGAGCATGGCTTACAGTCCAGCGATCCTATCGTACCTAAAGAAACTTCTAGATGTGTACATGAACATATTGGCTCAAAAATTCCAACAGACCTATTTTTGTAGCTGTTCAAGCTGAAAAGAAATCCAATCTAAGCTACCATCAGAATGAACCATGAATGTATTTTATTCCTTCAATGGTATATTTTACAGTTGTGTAAATAGTTAATATACTAATTCTCAGCATGAGCAAATTTTAAAAGTAATGCTTAGGAAATGAAAGGAAGTAAGAAAGGAATGCATTATTCTATCCACCTGACATCAACATATGGGCAACACTAAAAATATGGATTATTTATGGATATGTATATTTGTACACACACACACACACACATATACATATATATATATATATATATATATATATATATATACATACACAGACATATGTACAAATACAAGGAAATCCATGACACTGGTACAGGCCTCCGAGGTGTCACCTCTGAAGAACATGGATTCTGTGATTAGAGGGAGATTTGTAAGGTACTGAAATGGTACTAGTTCTCAAGAAGATTACAGTGAACATATTTTCAGTTTATTATTGTTCTTCTAGCAGTCTATATGTTTAAATACATACATTTAACACATTCATATCAATACATAAATGTATATATTATAGTTATATAAAATAGTTTTCACCATAAAAAAGAAATTTTACCAAAAATAGACAAGCACGAAAAATTTACAACATCTACATAGTATTCAAGAGCCTATCAAGCAAGATTTGGCCAAGAATGGACAGATACCCAGTAGTGGTGATTTCCTTTAAAAAAAAATCCAAAACAAATAAGTAAAAACAAAAAACAAGGTAATCTCCACAAACCCAGAGCATTTCCTCCTCATAGAAAAAGACACTTGATAAATGAAAGTATATGTGACACTATGGCAAACGTTTAGCAATGTTTTCTTGGCAATTATATTTTATTTTTGCTTTAGCTTTTGGTTTTTTGGTGAGGGTATCACTATGAAGCCCAGGCTGGCTTTGAAAGTTCATTCATCATGTCCCAGCCTCCTGAGTGTAGACACAGCAGATGTGCATAGCCACACCTGGCTCAATATTCCATTCTTCACTTGGACTTACGTTCCACCCTCCAGTAACCCATATTTTACTGTGTTATCCTATAACCTGCCATAGCCAAAGGCCAGGCATGAGTTGTCACACCAGCGTGTCTGTGAGATGCACCCTCAATGGGAGATTTACTCACAGACAGTGCACGCCCCAGTCCTCATAGACCAGGATGGACACTTGGGTAGTTCAGACTTGTCAGGTGGGTCTCAAGTCATGGTTTTCTATCGTCTTGCAGACAAGAGATAACATGGCACCCTCAAGAACCAAGGCAGGCTCTGCTCCTGACTCATGTCTCCCTAGCCTCAATAATATTAAGATCTAAGGGAACTGGGCACATTGGTGCACATCTGTAATCCCAGCACTTGGGAGGCAGAGGCAAGCAGATCTCTATGAGTTCGAGGCCAGCCTGGTATGCAAAGCAAGTCCAGGACAGCCAAGACTACGCGGAGAAACCTTGTCTTAAAAAAAAAAAAAAAAAAACTAAGCAAAACAAAAAATCCAAACAAGCAGAAAAAGATCAAAGGGAAAGAGAAAGATGAGGGAGGTGATATGTAGATAAAGATAAGCACAGTATGATTTGTATATTTCAGTAAAAAAGAAAAGAAAGAAAGCCATAGTCGGGCAAGGAAAGGGAATTGTCCTAACACCCCTCCTGGGTCGGGTACTCCCATGCAGCCCAGGTTGACCTTGATAGTTACAGCAATTTCCCTGTCTGAGCATCTCCAACGTTAGGTTTTGAGGCATGTGCCACTATGCCTAATAAGACACAGCCAATGACCTACATCTCTGTACATACAATCATAGCTGTCTACACACATGCACAAATATATAACAGGAAAACCTAACCCAAAAACCTTCTTGGTACAAAACATTTAGAAATGTCAAGTCTAATACAATACCCCTTTTCGGTGGAGAGCTGAGCACACAGGATGAGAGAAGTCTCTCAGCGTAGTCAGACCACAGGAAGTGCAGTCATTCTCCTAGAAGTATAGAGGCTGATGGGTTAGCTGTAAAGATCCAAGGGGGATTACCTAGAAAGATCTGAGGGACACTGCAGGACAGGAAGCGTGGCAGTGCACAGACTGACTGCAGAGACATTCTCTTTGGCTGAGAAGCTTGACGTTTTATAGATTTGATGGGGTTAGGAAGTGTTATCTCTCATCTCTAAGGCATCAGGAAACTGTAACTTGGACCATTTGAGAAGTTTGAAGTCCAGTGACTTCACTGACAATGCCTCTCCTGCATCACCAGGACGGGGCAGGCACTGGCCTGTGTGAGTAAATCTTCCACTGGGACCTCAATTCATACCCAAA
The DNA here is from genome assembly GCA_907169655.1 of Acomys percivali. Classification (NCBI taxonomy): domain Eukaryota; kingdom Metazoa; phylum Chordata; class Mammalia; order Rodentia; family Muridae; genus Acomys; species Acomys percivali. The sequence continues at coordinate 4,408,609 of OU015748.1, forward strand.
GCTTTACTATCGCAGGATATAGGATCCCACATCTCTATGTGAATAAGCAATATACTTGGCTGACAGTGTTCCTGAGAATCCGTCACTGCCCCTCATCCCCCACGTAGGCTCAGCAGGGCTTGAATGGGACAGTGTTGGATGAAGCTTCAAGCAAAAGAAGGCGTGTTATAAAAAACTAAAGAGAGAGGGAGAGGGGGAGGACAAGGGAAAAAGGGAAAGACACCGCAGAGAAGACAACAGGGAAGGATGTGTGGAGATTTCAGGGGGTAGAATGGCAAGATGTAAAATAAAGGTTAAGTTACTTAAATAAAACAATGAAGGACATAATAGAAAGGTGAGATTTATATATGCCTACTATCACGGAGCCAGGCAAAACTTGAAAAACAGCCACCTGGAAATAATAGAAACAAAGTGCTTGAGCTGTAAAAACCTCAGAGACAAAATAAACAGGTAAGTGGGATGTGGATGGAGAAAGAACAAGGATCTGGAAGATGCTGATGGAACCATGACTAAGGACGCAGGGCTGAGAAGAATGCGCAAACTGAGTTATAAACGATGAAGTATAAAGCCCGGGTCTTAATCACTGTGAGCTTCCAAAGGAACCTGTATTTAATATGAGGCCAAAAGAGGTGGCAGGAAGAGCCATAGGAAAAAAAAGAAATAAGATATTTAACTTTTTATTTATTTCGACTCAACATACAGAGCAGCAGAAATAATTCATGATTTTTTTTTTTTTTTATGCTGCTTGATCAATTCCGGTCTGAAGTCCTCTGTATTCGTCAGCCTGCCCGCTTCAATACAGTTTAGTCCTGTCCTTCTGAGAACTTGGTTCTTTATACACTCACGCCGCCCAAAATGACAGTGGAGAATAGCAAAGTAAACATGGGCACAAGAAGGAAAAACCGAGCCTGAGCAGTCAACTGCTGCAATGCAAGGAACCGGAGCCAAGTGCAAGGTGAACGGGAGGCATTCCACCCAAGTAAGCCTTCTCTGCACAGCTTGTGCCAACCAAACAAAAACACCAAAACCTCATCGAATTACTTGTGACTTCTATGGCCAGAGGAACTACATAGATGAAAAAAAATTCTGCTCTTTCCTGTAGAAAGAAAGTCGCTTTGACAAAGAAAGCCTCAATTTCCAGTAAAGGCATCATGCCTTAAATAAGGGGGATCCTAGACACACCATACTACATCTATCTTAACTGTAGTTTCCAAGGAAACAGGACCTCAGATCCACTTCAAGGTCTAGACTTGATGTTAAGTCCTTTGCACACAGCTTTGCTTTGTTTTGAGCCTATCCAAACACTTCCTTATTTAAGATTCGCCTAAACTCTATTATCCCTCAAAATCCCATAAGAGCCTCTGTCTTTTCCTTTGTTGAGAAAGATGCACATAGCTCCCCTGGTTTACCAGCAATCTGCCTTGTCACAGTGGTGCAATAAACTCAACTTTGCTAAAAAAAAATTCATATCTGGCAATCTTAGATAAGTTGGGATGGGTGTGGAGGGCGCTAGCCAAGCAAACCACCAAAACAATGATGTTTGTTTTTTAAAAATACTTTCCTGGAGTTATCTAGAGAAGAGTACAAACAAAATTTGAAAACTTCATTGGAGAAGTATGGTTAGTCTGGTGCTGAAAACAGATGTTTGCATTGGTGATGATGCCGTGAAGAAAGGCAGTACTGAGAGAAGGAAGGGGTACCCCTCAAGCTCCAGTAAGGACATGGGAAGAACATCAGGGATCTGCAAAGACAGGGGACCTCATGCTCCCTGCTGCAGCTGCACAGGCAAGTATAGGCAAGGGTTGTTCTTTGTGCAATCCAGGAAGCTGAAGGGATTTCCAGGAAACTGAGCACAGCCTAGATCACGTGCCAGTGCACGGCCTAGCATCCAGCTGCCTCCCCAGGTCGAGGGCTGCGTTCCTTGGCTGTATTTCCAGCAGCCAACTGGCAGCCATAAATGTCAAGTCCTGATCAGTGTAATCCCTTCACTTCTTCCAGTTCAGTTCACAGCCAGGGAAGGTGGCATCAGGAAGATTTCCTGTGTTGGGGAAAAATAACTGCTGGCCTCAGACAGGCATGATATCAGCAGTGCTCAAGTCACAGATGGCTTTTGGTCTAGCAATTCGATGATCACTTAAGCACTTGTAGAAATTAGACCTTGCCATAGTTAACACAAAACACACAGTTCAGTATCGTCTCTGATTAGTAAGTTGACTTAGGTGTTCAGTTGGACTTCTCATGACAGCACACCCTGTATCATAAATTAACTAATTAATGAGTGAAGCATAATAAAGCTCCTGACCCAAGTCTTCTCAAGAGACTTCCAGCATGGACTGATGTTTGGGTTAGATAGCGTCATCCTCAGCTAATGAGAAGGAAACTGGCTTTCAAAGGCAACTTTCAAGGCACAGGACAATGGAAAAATTGCTAAGGAGAGTGGCAGGCTAGCAAAGCACAACTTCTTTGTAAGTAGATCAATAACTGTTGCTTTAACAGGCTCATTTATAACTTAATTTTTATTTACCTTACTTTTTTTTTAAAGATAGGATCTCCTAGACTAGTCTTGGGATTACAGTGATTCCACTGCCTCAATCTCTAATTACTAGGATTACAGACAGGAATGTAATCTAGTATCCCTAGATAGTTTATCCCTAACTAGTTCATTTTTATGTTCCTGCAATTCCCATACCTCTGTAGGTCCACTTACATTACAACAACAAAAACAACAATATGTTGAATTTCTTGGCTAAGCCACTTTTAATAAAATAAACTCCTCAAAATAGGAGACAGAGTGGGGCAAATGTTCTACATTAAATTCTGGAGGCTACTTAGGAAGGCAACCTTTTTAAGCAACAGTCTCTCGACAGCACGGAGAAGCCATACATGGTGCCTCTCCTCATCCTCGATAGGAAGAGCCATCATGCGTGTCTGTGAACTTTGGAGAAGGTGCAAAATACGACTCGCCTGACAGTCTACACAAGTGTCAGTTAGACATAAGAACACGACACGTAGCTTCTAAGGGAGGGAAGGAGCCTGTCAATCCAACTGCCTTGTGTATTTCACAGACAGGACAGTTAAAAATGCTTGGCATCCCAAAGTTTAGTTGTTTACACAGATACTGCCAGTGATATGTTGCTGGGGTCTGCCACCTGCCAACATCGTCCAAACTACCTAAGTAGGAAACTATGAGGGTGTATGTGCCATCCGTGTAGAATATAGGATATTAAAATAAAAAATATTCCAGCTCTTTGATTTCCTCTGATTTTGTGGGTAATACAATAACCAGAATGAGATAGCTGAAACCAATAAAATCTGATTTATAGCATTAAAGGCAATCTTTATCGCACTTATTTATGGTACATTACATCTAAAATCCAATTTCACAGGCTGCTGTTTGAAACTTTCTGTTCAATCATAAATACGCCACATACACCGTACCTCAGCACCATGGAGTTAGATTATATAAATGCCTGTATCCTCAGAAGGTATCTGGTCACTATGGTAGTGAGTGAGCTTGACAGTCATTTCCCCAAACAACTCTCCAACCACAAGGATTCAGTCAGCACTCGGCAAACACTGAAAATGATAATGTTGCTACCATTAAACGGAAAGAGAACTAAGCCAGCTAACTGTACATTGTGGGATGAAATTAATTGAAAGGAAGTAATAGAAAATTGAAGTAACTGATGGTGTTCAAGGATACTTGCATTAATGTCATGAGGTGCGTTTTTAGCCCAGTGAACAGGAGTGCTTCCTTGCAAGACATCACTGGTACTAAGAGGAGGCTCACAGATAAGTCTACACAGGGCACTCCAGGAATATCACCTTAAGTGTCTACACTCATGCACTTCAATGGAGAAGACCGTGCTCTGTTCAATTGCTATAATCATTGTCAAAGATTACAGGAATACAATTTGACTCTCAGCAAAGAACTGTCATTTGAATCTTAAGCAACTTCGCTTCAGCTTAAAAAGAGCTTTGCCTTAAACACACACACACAAACACACACACACACACACACACACACACACACACACAACTCTCCATCTGCCTTGCTTGGCAGGTATTGGATAAATGCAAATAGAGAGGTTGGGGGGCCCACCTGACCTGACCAGCAGGCAGAGTTCTCAGTGACGAGTGTGCCCCTCGACACCTAAGTCTTGTTTCCGAAACACAGTCATCCATAAACGTGCACCATGTGTCCATCAGTGCTTTCTGCGGGCGCCGCCGAGTCCACCCAGAGTGCAACTCGAGATTCAGAGGTAACCGATAAAAAGTGGCAGGAACAGCAAACAGATGCTTAGCCCACGTAGCTAGTATTTATTAAGCCTTTACGACATGTCAGAAAGTGTTCCATGCCAGCATCACAAAGGTCTCAGAACAGCCGAAAGCTAATACAGTTTGAGAGTCAGGCTTTAAGAGAAGACACAAGTTTAAAATACAAAATGACACCCACATTTACTATTATTCAGATAACAAAGGCCCAAACTAAGGGCCTCAGGTGAAAGTGAGAACCCTACTTTAGGCTTAAACGGGCTTAAGCCTCACTAGTGATGGGCAGAAACAACTCTTGTTGTTGCTTTCCTTATATAATTTCTAATGCTGTAGCCCTGAATTGAGCAAAACTGCTTTCCAAACAAGAAAGCTGAGTGACCTGATATGATCAGGTTGGGAATGGGCTCTCTCGGGTACAGAGAGCTGCAGTGTACCTGAAGAAGCCTCTGTACTACTGAGTTCCAGTTTGAGCGAGTTGGGTTTGGGCCGTGGTACCTGGGCTGTCTAGGAAGGCATGCTGCCCTCGTCTGAACAGAGCTGCTGAGCATGGATGTGTACCAGCATTCTTCGGAGGAATTGTAAGAACAGACCGTCTTTATGACTCTACCATCAGAGGTTTGTGTTCAGAAGACGGGGGTGGGGGGGCACATGCCTGAGAATCTTCCATTCATAAGCCACGCCCTCGACAAGTGGAACTCATTCCATGTTCTGTTCACCCTGGCTTTCTTCCAGCACAGCCACGAATGTAATTTGGGTTTGCATCATCCTCTCAGCTAATTCAGTGCAAAACCTTGGGCTGGATTAACGGCAGCTACAGCCCCAAGGATGATGAGAAAGTAGAAATTACTGAACCATTGTCTCAGATGTACAGAGTAATTCTTAGGTTGAAACTCAGTCATGATAGAACTCAATATATTTACAGGGTTTAAAATTGTTCAAGTAACCGTAGTTACTATCAACTCATACAAATACCCACATTTTGATAAGCTAATAGAAAAATAGAATCAATGAATATGATAAAAAAAAAAAGCCAAGGAAAGGAATTTAGTATGTAGGGAAAGAAATGCTAACCACTAAGGGCATGAAATGTCATTGGAAATTGAGTTAGGAGACTTTAATCAAGGTATTTAAATGCATTCTACAATACAGTACAACTTACACTCTCTATTTAAGTCTGATTCAATATAATAATGATGGACTTTTATTACAGGATGGCTATTCAGTGATGTCTAAGAAATGACTGTAGACAAATTATGTCTATGACATACTACAAATTTCATATCCATAAATTAGCTGAACACGCCAGTCCTAAGCATCTTAAGGTCTGGAAGGCTTCATTTCGCTCTGAACTCTCGTGTCTTGGAAATACATTTACAGAGGAGGAGATGGCCTTTTGTCACCATTGCATCATAAATTATTAGGCAATCATCACTCTTTGTATACGGCCTTTGTTTGAAAGTCTACAATGCTCTGTCTATTCAACAACAAATTTTTGACACCTCCTATGTGACCAAAGAAAATTTAATAAGTCTAATGATTAAAAAAAAAAACTTCATCAACTTCCATTTGTGGACATAAGTTGAAGAAAATAAATAGAATTAATACAACCATCCAATGAATCACCTCACAAATATAAAATATTAACTTGACATTGGGGTTCATAAAGTTCTTCTGATAGGTCTGTGTCATCTATAGAAATGCCAATCATGGGTCCACAGTTCTCTCATGTGGTCTTGCTATTAGAAAGTAAGATTTCTAAGAGTTCACAAACTTGGCCCGGAATAGAATGACTTCTGCACCTCAGATCAAGGATTCTCAGTTGAGTTGTGTGCGATGACATTTGTACAGGAACTGTATAAAGATCAGCCATTAGCGGAAGGCTGATCATGAGAGAACATTAGGAGCATAGCTAAATAAGAACACAAAATTTTAGACTCAGGAACTGGTAATAAAACGCTGCCTTTGATGAGGCTGAAAACCCTTAGTGGACTCAGGAGCAGGACTCAGGAACTCAAGCTCCACTCTGCTACCTAGGTTATATGGCAGGATGCAGAGCAACAACTCCCACATTCCACACGCAGATGGTTCGGAAAACATGGTCTAACCTCAAACAAACAAACGATAACATTTTTGTTAGCTTGCGTCAACTTTGCTTTCATCAATCTACAGTGCCTGAAAAGAATCTTTAAAAAAATACTTTAGCATAAAATTTATCTACTATATGAAAGGATTTTTAAAATTCGTAACAGAAGCAAATCATCCAAATGGAGCAACTGTCTTACCAAAGACAACTCAGATCGCATGAATGGGACGAGGCCAGGTGTAGACATGAAAGTAATGCTTATGACAAAATCGCCCGATTTTAGACTTCTTGGAGTGGCATGTACCAATGTAGTCTGTATCACAGGTTCTTAAAACCATCATGGTTCACCCCAATGAAGTCACACTCCCAAGAGTCTCCTAACAATCGTCTCTATTTAGCTGCCTTTACTTCATTCTCTGAACTTTGGGGTAGAAGGGACCTTAGAGTTGAATTTGTCTCTCCACTAGCAACTCATTTTAGGTGTAGTTTATCAAGGCCCAGGAAAGACTCCTGATTCATATGGCACCTGCATTCCAGTGATGAATGGCTCACAAATGACTTGAGCTACTGTCCTGGAAACCATTGCCCAGCAGTGCTTCTGCCTAGCTTTAGGAGTGTCATGTCCTCAAGAGTTATCTGAACACACTGTGCCTGCTTTTCTGGGTGGCCATAGTCCTATACATAATATTCTGAACTTGCTCTCTTTGGTCTAGTTTTTCTGAACCACAGCTAGCTCTGCTGAAAGAAAAAAAAAAGAGTAAATTAAGCTGAAAAAGGCCAACTTAATGAACCATAAAGCCTCATTCCAGTGTAAGGAACTTTCAGAATCGTTCAGCTTAAGTGTGCTCTGTGATGTTTACCCTTGAGAAACTGTATATGTCTTCCAGGGATATGTGGAATACAAAAAGATCTGTGCCTCAATGTATCCACAGAAAACTGATTGAAGATATTTTAAAGATAAATAATATATAAATGTTAAGTGCATCTTTATTAAAAATGTTACTGTGAAGTAAACCTAAAATTCAACAGAAACTCAACCAATATTTATAGAATTTGTGTTGCTTTCTAATACCAGGGGCTAGAGAGATGGTTCAGAGGCTAAGAGTATGCACTGCTCTTTCGAAAGACATGCATTTGATTGGCAGCATCCACAGGGTGTAGTTCGCAGCCTCCTCTAATGCCAGCTCCTGGGGATCTGCCACCCTTTTCTGGACTCTTCAGTTATCTGCACTCACGTGCACAGACACTCACTGAGACACACAGATATATTAAATGTAAAGGACTAAAAAGCAATCTTAAAAAAATAGTATACCAAAATGACAACTGAAGGAAGAAAGGGTTAAATAAAGCTGGGATTCTATGTTTACATAATTAAGAGAAATGCATTTTAAAAGTTCCCATAAAATGGAAACACATCAGTTTAATTCTTGTCAGTAATTTTTACACATACGCACTTCTGAATTTTCAACAGTCCCATAGCAATTTACAGCACTAATAAGAAATTGAATTTTCAGAAATTAATATACTTTCTCTCCATGAAGTGCCAACTTGTACAAAGATTCACAACGTGAAACTTTCCCATTTTCATGCTTGTTCCTGTGTCAGGGAAGACTTAGTCATCATCACCATTGATACTGCTGTCTCCCCATCACCCCTGAACACTGAGGTGATTTCAAGGTACCATGTATCATCTTTTCTTTTTTGAGATAGGTCCTTGCTACATAGCCCTGCCTACTCTGAACTATGAATGCAGTTCTGTCTAACCCCAAGGTCACTACAATCCTTTTTGCCTCTACCTCCAAAATACTAAGAATAGAGGTGTGCATCAGTACTTCAAGATCCCTAAGCTCTTTCAAATGTTAACATCCTCTCTCTACTAAACCTTTCTTAACACCTCTCTTCAGTCTCCATGGCCCCTGCCTACAAGATGTACAGGAATAAAGATAGAATAGAGATGGAGGGAATGTCCTCTCAATGCCTGGCTCAACCTGAGATCCATCCCATAGGAGAGAGCCATCCATTGGCACTATCAATGGCACTGCTCTGCTCGCAGATGGGAGCCTCTTTTATCCAATGGTCTTTGTGCTTCTGTTGCTCCCTAGCTATAAAGCTTCCTTTTTGCTTTTCTATCCCAAGGACCTTGAACACCTTAGATGCATAATACGCTACATGTCTACTCATAGCCAAGCACCCAACATGGCAAATACATAGTTACTCGCTTTGTCTTGGCTAATATTCCTCATCAAACATCATTTTATTGACTGTCTCTCACAATGCAATTAAAAGAATGAAATATCAGAGATAAGTTTTCTTTTGATTAACTTGCTCTATATAGTACATGACGATAAGGAGGCAGTCAAGGATTTAATATATAGTACTTACTGCTGAGTTTACAATAGCAATGTTCTAATAGAAATGAAACCATGCAAGCAGATATTTTTTAAACCCAGAAAACTTTCTTAAAAGAATTTCATTTTCCCTCCTCCCGCCCCCTCCTCTCTCTCTCATTCTCTGTCCCATTCCTTCTCTCCTCCCTGTCCCACCCTCCCTCCATCTTTCCCATCCCCTCTCCCCTGCCCCTCAGAAAAGGAAAGCTCCCCTACTAACCCATCCCAACTCATCTAGTTGCATCAGGACTGAACACATCCTCATCTCCTGTGGCCTGGTGAGGAAGCCCCACCAGGCAGAAGTGATCTAAAGCAAGCAGCAAAGTCTATATCAGAGATAGCCTGCTCCCCTTACTAGGGAAACCACATGAAAACCGAACTGCCCATCTGCTACATCTGTGTAGGGGGCTTAGGTCTAGGTCCTTGATTGGTGCTTTAGTTTCCCTAAGCCCCCATGGAACCAGGTTTGTTGGCTCTGTTGGTCCCGTTGTAGAGCTATTGTCCCCTCTGGGTCGTTCTATTCTTTCCCTGACTCTTTGACAAGGCTCACTACATTCTGCCCAATGTTTGGCTGTGAGTCTCAGCATCTCTTTTGATCCGTTGCTGGGTGGAACCTCTCAGAGGACAACCATACTAGGCTCCCATCTGCAAGCATAACAGTGTCATTAATAATGTCAGTGAATGGCTCTCTCCCATAGGAAGGGTCTCAGGTTGGGCCAGGCATTGATTAAACATTACCTCCATCTCTGCTCTCTCTTTATTTCTACACATCTTGTAGGTACGGGCCATGGAGACCAAAGAGACAACTCTCCAACTAGACAGGACTCCTCATGGAGGGAGAGGAACACCAACCTACCCTCAGAAACTTTAATGACATTCTTAAAGACATGAGTATATATGATGATTGAATAGAAGAAAACCTTATAGTTTTATCTGTCTATGGCTCCTTTGGTTGATGGGCATAGGGAAGAGGAAATTTTCTTATCACCTCACATCATTATAACAAAGTTTTTGAGAATCAAAATTCAGAGGCAGCCCACATTCTAAATGCAGGAAAATAGTCAAGAATTGAACAGAAATAGCAACACTCACACCAGTGAAAACTCACATTTTTCGTAGGCTTGTGGTCCATCACCACCACAGCTGAACTGTAAGAGTAAAGTATTTGATTTAACCTCCTTATACTGAGATGTCCTAATCTGTAAGAACACTATCTGTATCATGGGGCTTGCTGTGGAGATTATAGTGGTAAAATTGTAAAGGTCTTCAAAAAGTGTGTAGCACATGTGTTAGGTGTGATAAATAAAATTTCAAATTATCTGAGTTATACCAAAACAGTCAGTTATGAAACAATATCCATGTAATAAATAGCACGTCAATAACCTGTTGAGATGTAAGGGAGGCTTGGGGGTCTGAGGAGAAAGTGTGGTGGTTAAGGCACATACAACATATGAATGGAGGGCCGATCCATATCTCCACCACCCAATATAAAAGTCAATCACAGGAGTGCACATCTGTAACCTTAAAGCTAGGGGGGTGGACACAGACGGGTCCAGGAGGATTGCTGGCTAACGAGCCTCTTCGAATCAGTTTGCTTAAGGTTCAGTGAGCCCCTGTCTCATAATAAATAAGATGGATAGCAACAAAGGCACATGCGGTACATGCATGCATGTAAACACACATGCACACACAGGACAGAGAGCGGGAGAAGGGAGGGAGAGAGAGAAGGAGAGGGAGGGAGAGAAAGAGAGAGAGAAGGAGAGGGAGGGAGGGAGAGAGGAAGAGAGAGAGAGAGAGAGAGAGAGAGAGAGAGAGAGAGAGAGAGAGAGAGAATGAATGACAAGGTGACTTTGGAACAAAGAAACCCAGGCCTAAGCATCTACATCTCCACAGCATTTAGAAAAGCATTATAAAAAGAGGAACCACCATGGGTGAAGGCTTATAGATGGAACGGCACAGAACTGGAATATTAAAGAAACCCAGTGTCCCAGTTATATTTTCATTGTTGTGATAAAGCACCACAAAAAAGAGGGGCATAGGAAAGAAGGAGCTTATTTCATACTACAATTCCAGGTTACAGCCCATTATTTTAAGGAAGTCAAGGCAGAACTCAAGCAGCCAGTTACACCTGGTCAAAGAGTATAGACAGAATGAACGCACGCACCCTTGACTGTTTGCTTGCTTGGGTTCATACAGATCAGGATCGCCTACGAGGGCATGATGCCACACATAGTACGTTGCATCTCTTCACACCAAGAAACAATTACAGCACTCCCTCACAGCCTGAGTTATGTAACTCCTCATTCCCAGACTGTCCTGTGTCAAGTTGATGACTATGACCAAGTGGAGCGTCTGATGCAAGCAGGATCCCAGGTTGGGTTGAGATGGAAGACTTGATCACACCAAGCCATCTTAAGGAGGAAGAAGAATTTTGCACTGTATGCCAAGTGCCACCCTTGAGGACAAAGAAGGAGCTTTGAAGAAAGGAACTATATTATTAGATGTCTGATTTAATCCCCCAAAAGATTCTGCTTTGTTTTTGTGGTACTAGACAGGCAAACTCAGGACTGTGCACAAGCTTTGCAAGTGATCTATGACTAAGTTACACTTACGGCTCTTTAGATATCTGAAAAAAGTCCATGTCACCTGCTGTGAGAAGAGTTCAGGGTGACTCAAAAGTGTTGGTCCAGGCCTTTTTAAACCACAGAATCACTATCGGTTGAACTGTGAGAAGTAGGAGGGGAACTGTGTGAAGTGTCACTTGGACTTTGCTCGGAGCGTTTCAGTTTGAGATTCCCATGAGGAGCCTAGGAAGAAGGTGAGGAGTCCAGAGCCAGCCTGGAAAGCTTGGAGCTGAAGCTAAAGTTATCATAACTGAGGAAAACTTTTAAGAGACATGAAATTAGGGACGCGTGAGGACACAGAATTATGAAAACTACTTACTCTGCCTTAGTATGCATCCCACAGATAGGGGTTGGATAGATGTGCAAGCTATAAATAAATAACTTAAAAGGGGCACAAAGAAGGGGAAAGGTGGTAGAGTAAGGTGGGTCAAGTGCTGCTCTGAGCCCCGCCCCCACCCTGGCTCTCCTGCCAAGCCTTTTCTTGTCTTCCACTAGAAGTGTTTGAAATAGAGTGCCTAGCATCTCTTAGTTGATTAGTCAGTTCTTTAAAGGCCTACTATCTCCACTTCCAGTGTCCATTTCTTCAACTACTGACATAGTCAAATGATTTGCCTCCCTAGAGGTCTTCAGTGGGCCCTGCCAGAGTCTGAAACCCAGTGTTCTGCATTTTCTCTTCAAGGCCCTATCTCCTAATGTCCTAATTCCTTCTCTACCTTTGTGCCTATGATATTTCTATGTCAGTCAAACTAGATCATCATGACCCCCGAATACTCACAACCCGCTGTCTTTTCCGTGATGCCTCCTAAAATGCAATTCTTCCCTTTGTGTGCCTAGGAAAAGCTCCTTCTGTGATTCACCAAGACCTCCCAACTCTCTGATGTAGATGCTTTTAATACTTTCTGGCAGAAGAGCTTGTGGTTTATACTATTATTGTCACATTTTGTTTGACCTTAAACTATATTCACAGTTGTTCCCCGTCCTGTCTTACTAAATGCATAGGAAGACCTTGGCAAATAAAGTCACGAATGTGAGGAATTTGATGGTCCCTAGTGTACTATTGGCCCTAAACAGGCACTCATATCTTTGATGACATAAAATAAATGTTTCTGCTAATACTGCTCATTATGGAAGCAACCATATGAATTCTCTGATGTTCTCTTTAAAATGTTAATATTACTTTGTTTCACAGAAATATATTGTATATAAAGAGATGACAGATGATTGATTGATAGGTGAGAGATCGCTAGCTACCTAGCTAGATGATAGATGATATATAGATAGATGATAGAGATAGATAGGTAAATAGATATATAGATAGATGTTAGATAGGTAGATAAATAGATTGTAGTGAGATTATAAACTGTTGGATTCTTTAAAAATCACAGAAATACTATAAGTATGTGTCTTCATTTTAATTCCAGGTGTGGGGATACAAGGCTACTTAGGACTGTGCACAGAAGCTGATTATGATTTACCTTGTCCTCCAGCAGAGGCATGGTTTGCCAGCTACAGATAGTTTCTGCAATTGTGTGACAGGTGGAATTCTGGGAACGTCTATATATTATATAGAAATTAGATTGAGAGATTTCCTATTTCATCTCTTTCCTCTATCCTAGCTTCTCTCCTATCTAGTGTTAGAGGGTGATACCATGTTGGGGGACTGAGAAAAAGGAGAATCTACAAATTAGCAAACACAAGCTACAGAAGGTAATACATAGACAGACACACAGATAGACAGACAGACAGACAGACAGACAGCTTTATTCTCATTTACAAAATGTTTTTAGGTAAATTGTAAAGAAAGACAAAAGATCAAAAAAAAAATTATATAAGCAAAAGTAATAAAGAAAAGTGGGATTGGCACATCTCCACCTTTTACTTGTTTGTAAGCCTGATATATATCTGTGGCTCATCATATAGGTAATACCCTTGAGCTTTGCTTGATAAGGTTAAAAAAATTTCTATGATATACCAGTGTATACTTCAGACAATATGTCTTAAGAATTCTTCCACTTCTTTTCCAGCACAGCTATAAGCTTCTCTGGGGAATGAGCTATAAAACAGAGATTTGGTACTATCTGTCTCTTCCATTTCAGAGAACTACAAATTATGTGTTTTGAGACAGGAGGAAGTGAAACATTGATTGCATACAGCGTTCAATATCCAGGAAGGTGTTCTCATTAACACAATAATCAACACAGTCCTTTTATTGGAACATGCTTCAAAATCAAACTTTTTTATGATTTGACAAATATAATTTATTCTTTAATGGATTTCAAGCCACAGGTGTAATTTGTGTTTTCTGAACACCAGATATACAATTAACACACGAGAACAAAGGAGATGCCAGTAATAATTTAAACACTAGCTATCAATGGATTGATTACAAGGAAGAATAATGCCCGTTCCTAGCACTTCTGGGTGTCGACCGAGATAAATCCCACTGGGAACGCTGGAATCAGCAATGTCCTGAGAAGCCCCCTAGCATGTGGGATATTTATCCATAAGCCTCTCTTCTCACTCTACATTTCTGCCTAAGAAGAAATAAATACTTCTATTTTGGCACAGAATTACTATATGAAACAGTTAGCGGAATTTTTTTTTTTTTTTTTTTTTTTTTTTTTTTTTTTTTTTTTTTTTTTAGCACAAACTCTGCCAGGCACAGAACTGAGGGTTTTAGACTTAAAAAGTTTAATTTTCACAATAACATAAAAATGTAGCTAGCTCTGTGCCCAGATGTATAAATGTAAATTTGAGGAGATTAAACCGTGTCCCAAAACTACAGAGGCCTTTGAGTACAAGAGCTAAGACTCACACCCAGGCAACCCCATGGGAGAATCTCTACCAACCCCATTGTTACCTGTTCTATTTTCTCAGTGTCTCCCCAGTGTCTGGGTACCTAGAAGTGTCTCACCATGCAACTACAAGAAGTAAACCTATGAGATGCACCTAACCACTCCATAAGGCAGGGAAATGACACCTACTGTATATCTACGCTTCCTTCAAGATTTAATCAGAAGCCATCTTGATTTTAAATATCATCTTCCTTCCTTCATTCTTTTTTCTAGGAACACTAAATCTTTCTGTGTTTCAAACTCATGCATAATGCCTTAATGAAATAGTTTCCATTGAATTCCTTGGCACATTGGCACATAACAATGATTGTCCATTATGTTATGTGCTTTCTTCATAATTGAAGAAAATCCTTCTATGGCCATCAGGATACATAAAGGGTCTATAGAGGGACCAACTGGTACATGTTGGGATAATGTATTCATTCTGGTGATGGTTTGATTGACAGTTCTCATCTATAAGATGTCTTTCATATCCATGCCTCAGTTTACAACAAACTTGTCAAATTCTCATGGGTCCTGGTAAGATGTTATAGTTCCATATTTCTGAACAAAAGATCTTAAGAACAGACTTGGTCTTCTGTGAAAACAAAGCTTCACAGTAATATAAAAATGAGAAGTAAAAACTCTTCAAGATAAAGCCAGAAGGACCTTTCTTGGCCATTTGGTACCAGCCATTTTTATATTTATAGTCACCATTGAAGGAAAACTTAAATGTGTGACTCATTTATCTGAGTTGGTTTTGTTTGTTTGTTTGTTTGGGGGTCTGGTATGTGTGTTTGTTTGGAGAGTTCCATTTTGTTTCTTGTTTGTTTGTTTGGGGGTGCTATGGTTTGTGTGTTTGTTTCAGGCTATAGTTGTACATTTGTTTGTTTGGAGGTTCTGGTTTTTATGTTTGTATGTTTAGGGGTTCTGCTTTGTATGTTTTGTGGTTTGGGGGTGGTTCTGGTTTGTATGTTTGTTCGGGAGTTCTGGTTTGTGTGTTGGTTTGGCGCCGCTGTGGTGTGTTTATTCGGGGTTCTGGTTTTGCTTGGTCTTTAGGTTGTCATGGAATCCTCTCTTAAGATAATATATCACTTCCTGAGTACATGACAGTAGAACTGTTTGGATTTCTAAATTCTCCAGTTAATAATATAGGGGTTGGGGTTGGATGTAAAACACATGAGCAATGTATGGGGACCAAGAGGCTTAAGAAAACATGAGTGTAAAATACGTCATAGATGAACCCTGGGGAATAAACTACTATGGCTTCAACCATTCAACCACCTGCCCCAACAGGCAAAGCCATAAATAAACTGTGATAGAATTAACCTTTGGGTCTCTGTGGTTGTTTTACACACCAGTATTAGTACATTAGGCTAGAATGTTTAGAATTTAACTATATTTTCAAGATAGTATTGATGTGTTTTAGCGTCTTCTAATCCATATAAATATTGTTACTAGTTATCTACCATTCTTTCCTCACAAGATAGCCCTTATCTTTGGAGAATGATCAATCTCAGCTGAGAGGTAGGAATGCCTTGAGGCCAAAAAACTGAGAAGTAGAGTGGAGATTTAAAAAAAAAAAAATTCTGTTGATAAAATATTTAAGACTGACTGAGCTGAAAAATCTCCCAGAGAGAAAATATTTAGTAAATGATATGCAAGTCTTTAAAAGTGTCAATATTGGACAACTTAAAGACCCTCCCCTTTGTGCATCTCTCACTGTAGCTACCGGGCTTCCAAAGGTCGGCTTGAACCCTCTGGTCAAACCCCGGGCCAGGAAATCTACTTGTGGAAGCTGCACAGCAGGCCTTAAAGACACCATTAAACCGACATCTGCTCTGAGATGCACAAACTTTAAATAGCCTGAAAGCATATAACGTTCCGCCCCAGCTCAGGAGAAATAAAGATAGGGGCAATAAAGTGTGAAGTAAAGATGTACGTCAGTGAAATATTAATTTAAATGTGTGCAGGTGTGCGGGTGCATGCTCTCGCATGTGTGAGCACTTGCTCTCTCACTCTCACCATCTTGCAGTCTCTCTCTCCCTCCCTCCCTCCCCCCCCCCCCCCCCCCCCCCTTCATGTTCAGATCGGCTGTAGATTCACAGCACTGAGTACAGAGCTGAAATACCATAAGCTCAGTTCACTGGTGACGTGTACTTTACATTATTTATAAAGAACTTCGCCTTGTGCTCCTTTTTGACGGTGTGCTACCATTGAGGCTATATGCATCTGCGACACCTTTAGCCATGTAAATGTTCTTGTCTTCCTAAATAATAATCCAAAACACTTTGAATGTAAACTAGAGATAGACATCGCTCAATATGTGTCATCCTCCTCAGCTGAGACCATTTCCGGGGACCTTGACTCAAAAGATACTTTCAGTATCTCCATCCCCAACACACTTAAAATTAATGGAAAGTTGAATTACACCCACTGTCTCTATTTTTAAAAAAAAACATTTTTACAAAGTAGCAAATTGTTTCCACTCAGTAAAAATGATGGATTATAGTATGGTGCAAAAAAAATTAATGAGCAGATGGAATACCAACCCGTTATTCATTAAAATATTGCACTGGGTTAATTCAGCAGATTTAAAAAATGGAGGCTCGAGCAGATGGCCATTTATAGTTCTCTTGATTTCTTAAACTACTTCTTTAAAGCCAGAACTGCTCCTATATTTAACTTGAAATGCACAGTTCGTACCATATGCGCAGTAAGCAAGCATTCATGTGACCTTGTAAACGTCTCGTGGAAAGCGGCATTGGATTTTATGATTTACTTAAAGGAGCACCATGCACGCCCTGCACACGGTGCTCCCACAGGCCCAGGATTCCAGTGACAGCTTAAATGTTCTAGACTCAATAGATCCTGGCCATTGCTATCTGGTCTGAAGTAGGCTTAAGTAGGCACAGGGGTAAAATTGTAAAGGAGGAAGTGATCAGCTTTATTATAACCTCTGAGGTACGCCAAGCATACATAAAATTATTAGGCTAGCTGGCATTTCTTTTAAGGCAACACTTTCCCTTTTATGAGACCTTAATTCTGTAACTTAACGCATTTTAAGAATCTTTCTACTAGCGTAGAGCAATCAGAGTAATCACCTGGGAAAAGAGGCCCAAACATCAGGAACCTATTTTTGAAGTATACATTACAGCTCAATATACATGTACCAGCTCTTTTTTTTTTTTTTTTTTTTTTTGACTTCTGAGTCATATGCCTACAAAGAACAAGGATACACAGTATTCAAAGAAGTGATACTTACCCAAAGGAAAAGCAGGAAGCAACCTAGATAGACTCAATGCGTACATCACGGTGGATTTATACAATGGTTATTATGTAAGAAGCTGTCTACTGTCACAGTGAGCTGGGCAGCGGGAGAACAGACGGCGGGTGCTGTATCACTGCCCTAGACACTTCAAAGGCTGGCAACGGGCTCCATGAGGATGGCAATCAGCAGAGAACTTGCTTTCGAGGCGGACATGTGGAACCAAGGGGGCTCTCTGGCCGCACTTGTCTAAGTGGTTCATTTTTGAACTGCCTCTTATGAAACAGTTCAGAGCTCTACAGTTAGGATTTATAAATTCCTTAGCGGGCAGGTCATGCTTTAATTATTTTCAATCATTGAAAATAGACAAACACCATCAAAATCCTTCGTATTTGCTTCACACATAGTCCTGAAAGTTAGGCTGTGATTAATAGCAAGATTTACATCACATCATAGTAAACAATGTGAGATACAATAAATATACGTCAATACCCATTTCTTCTAGACCTTTCCTCATCCTCCATAATCAAAGTCTTTGATAGTTTTCCACTGGATGCAGTTACCCTGGCATAGAAGATGTATTCAAGCATTCTGATTCTCCTAAGCGCTATACCCACTTCTTGTGTTAAGAGTACCCTAATTTAACTTGTGGACTCCCTTTCTCGGTTCTCTGTGTGGGTTGTGCCCAGAGACAATTCTCAGCTCTGTAGATGATATCTGAATAGTCTCAGCAGTGTTGTTCCTGGTGAGGCAGAATGGGTGGCGTGAGTCTGAGACCCCGACAATCATCATTTTTGTCCCCCTGAATCTTCAACAAAATGATGGTAGCCTTTTGATGTTGTACTGCTTATTATATGTCTCCTGGAGTGCATGAGTGGTCTCCTCTATGTGACTATGGAAACAAGGGGTCACTTCTCATTTGCTGTCACGTCATCGTAGCCTATCTGTACCAGTTAGGCGCTTTCAATAAAGGCTCTTACATTGTTTCATGTAGTCAGAAACTGTTGACTGAGCATCTATATGTGCGCCAAGAATAACTCTAAAAGAGAAGGACATAGTACTACTGAACAAAACAACCGACCTTTACACACATGAAGTGTCTCCTCTAGAGAGAGTGAAGGAGCTGGCTGACAGTTTATTAATGCGAATAGAATAACTACAGATGTGCATAGGGTCTGTGGGTCAGATCAGCAGAGTGATGTGGCAGAAACACCTGTAGAAGGTGGGTGGCCCTTTAGTGATTCCCAAGGGTGATTTTACCCCTACTAGCAATTTGTCCTGCCTAAAAACATGTCTACTCAGCACATCTGGGGTCAGAGATGCCACTGAGCACCTTGTAATATGTAGGCCATCTCTTTCACATGAAGCACTCTCCAACACGAGGTGGCAGTGGTGCCGTGGAGAAGACATTCTTGGGTGACCAAGGCAGCCTCTTTAAGGGTGTCCTACTGGGATCACAAAGACTCATGTAAACAAATCTGAAAGTTTTTAAAAAATTTTTATTAAATATTTTAAATATACATTTATAATATTCATGTATGTACAATAAACTACCTAAAGCAGGAAGAATAAAATAATCAGAAATATATATATATATATGCACATACATACACACACACACACACACACATATATATATATATATATATATATATATATATATATATATATAAATTTCATAGTGTTTTGGCTATTTGTATTTGGCAGCCTTGAAGAAAACATCTTTCGTATTTTGGTGAGTCTAAAATTCTGAATGTAAATCAATATCTATCATATCTCATCATTATCAACTTAAAACATCTATCTAGTACTAAAAACATCTTAACCCCTAAAGAGTTATGAACTAGTTGGAGTGGATGGAGAGAGATGAGAAGAGAAAGGGCCTGAGCTTAGCCACTATGAAGAACAAAAGTCTGTGCATGGGGAGTTTAGGCAAAAGATGTGAGCGAGCTCATGGCAGAGCAGAGTGAAGGGTCAGCGTTTTAGTCCAAGGACAAGGATTAGCCATTGAAAGTTTTAAGCAAGGGAAGAGGCTGGCTCCATGCTCCTTGCTCACCCAGTTGACGGAGAATGGCTTGTAGAAGGGCAAAGCGGAGTGGATGAGAGGAGGGTAGCCATGGCTCTGGAGATACACAAGACGCCCCGACTGCATTCCTTCAGAATTCCCAGGTAAAGCACAAGGGCCCGATCATACATGGATGTCAATATTTTTGACACAAGATATTGAATATTGCAATATTCATGATACACTTATTTAAATAATCCATTGTTTTTCAAAAGTCCAAATTTAACCGGGTTTCTTATATTTTTAAATCTACGAAATTTAGCAACACTCAGCATTCATGACTGGATGAATATGTACATATGCAAAACACTGAGTGGTACATATTTAGAAAATGAGCCAGCCTGTTATATTTCTCAAGTTCAAAAACAAAAGGATCTGCATAAGTAGTTTCTATGTGTGGAAGAAGGGTATGTATAAATACACATATTTTCATTATTTTTAGATAATTTGCTAAAATAAATCATATATTTTGATATTTATGCTTTCTTTTCATTATTTAAATGTCTCAAATTATGTTTGAAACATCCTTCTGGTGATTCATACACATACACACAAATACCCATACATGCATATTACATATTCTTATATTACACAGACCTTGTAGTTTTTAGATACTATACAGTAAATAATACATCATCATACATGTGTATACTTTCCTATTTTTTAACTCCATCAACCTGCAATCTAAATTTAGAATTCTTAGGTAGGTTTCTTATTCAAATTTTTTCATATTTAAGTTAATATTTATAAATTCTTGTACTTCTTTCAAATTTTCTTTTTAAAAAGGCACTTGTTTAGTTTCCATTGATTTTATTTTTTATCTATATCTGATTCTTGCAAATTTCTTGCATGGTCACAAAGACCTTTTCTCTCATTCCCTATAAACATCAGGCTACTGCCAGACTTGGATATACTAATTTTCCTTCTTATTGTATGAAATTATAAACTGGTGAGACTGGACCAGCAGGCGTCTTTGTTAAAGACCACACCAACACTAAACATTCAGGATGGTTTCTTTACAATCTGAGCAAGGGGCAACATGTGATACTTAAAGATGGCGGACAAATCGACGTATGTCCCTTCCTGGCAACAGCGGTTGGAGGCAGAGAGAGACTTTTCTCCTGTGAGGGAATACAGAAGTGTGGCAACTTGGATGGTGCGGCAGTTGTGACCATAACCAACGGCTTGGCAGGTACCCTAGCAAGCCCCTTCTCTCTCTGCGCCTCAGCCGCAGCAATCACGCCTGTAACCCAGCCAGCTCATTTCGTCTCCCTGCTACCCTCTTCTAATAGTCCTAGGCATCCCAGCGCCACACAAAAGGCAGTTGTTGGATGAATCAACTATACTGAAAAGTGTGCCTCAGTACTGTACTTTTAGCATTTGATACTTTTATATATTCTAAAATTGGCAGTTTCTCCTGAAATCAACTAATCAAAAAAATTTTATGGAAAAAATAGACCAAGCAAGCCCCTTTGAAGACACTGTTAACGACGTTTGATGAAGTGTTTGTGTAGAGCCACACCATCTTATTTTATTCCATAGGTAAATTTATTCTCTGACTAATAAAAGGTGAAATTTTATTCATTTGCCCCTTCTTCTTATGAGATTATTAAAAAATATCTCTCCAGTTTTATATCATTATAGAAGGAAATTATTCAAATTTTAAATAAACATTAAATAAAGAAACAAAGCACTATGTGGGCTAGTGCGTATGCAAACAGAAGAGAAAAACTGAAGTGTCTAAATTCTAAGAAAAACACTTAAGTATATACACAGCTATACAAATATATTTCAACTACTATGCAAGAATTATTTACTTCACAGTATTCAATAAAGAATAAGATTTGAAGGCAGGTCAAAAGGAGTTCTCTTATGAAACAATTACCTGTAGTTTTTAAAGGTTGAGGTAAAAAAAAAAAATTAACGATAAAGCCACTCACAGTGGGAATTAGCAAGAAATCTGTTTACCTAGATCAGTTCCTCTCGATGTGTTCTAAGAATCATGAAGCATAAACCATTTTAAATGGGCTTACTGCGGAGAACTTACCCAAAAGTTATAATCATTTCAAAAAAAAATCAAAGTGTTGAATAAAGAAAGTAGCAAACATGCATGACTTGGCTACTTCAGTCGGAGTGATTGAGAGATGAACATGACACACGATGGACAAATCTTAGAAAATGCTGTGCAAAATCAAGTGCCAGGTGTGGCTTACGGTCTTCATGAATGTTTACAGATGAACATGCGTGCATGTGCAGGTACACACGTATGTGAAATTTCTTAATGAAAAAGAATCATGTAAGACAAAATATGCCAAGATCTAAAAAGCATTTCAGAGCCACTTTTGATGACTTTTTGGCGGGGTCGGGGTTGTGTCGGGGGGAGCGTGGAGACAGGACTTTCTTATGTTAGATCACAGCAAATGATGTGAATACAACACAGTGAAAACATACACTGAACCGGGAAAATTATCAACCCAAATATAAGTCTAAAGTCCATAATTCCCTGAGGAAGTTGACACTACTAGTCATGAAACATAGCAATGTGCCATATCACAGGGACACTCAACGGCCCCAAGACCCCTCTCACTCTAGAATTAATATCAGGGAACCCTCAAGCAGGCTTCGCCCGAGGCCACCAAACTTCTTAACTCCAGACAAAAGGTTATACCTTAGGCATTTTTGTTTAGGAGAAGGCAAAATGACACTAATTGACTTAGGTGAATTGGCTTTCTGCTCTGATGACATCTTTTGTTGGTGTATTCATCTGTTATTGTTAGTGTCCATTTCTTCCTTTGTTTAAATAAATGGTAATAGTATATTTTATGCTTTTTTTTATTAAAGCACACAAACTAAAAGATGATTTGACTCATAGATTTAGGGAACAAAGAAGAAGGTACTGTCTCTCCTTGGCGAAGAGGGTCCCTGGCTGCACAGTCAGGAAACGAGGCAGACGAGACCACAGCGGAGGGCGCTGGACAGTGCATTCCTACAGCCCATTCCCCTGAGAACTACTCTAGCACGGAGGGCTAGCATGAACCCTCTCAGAGTGTAGACCCTCCGTAGCCTAATTAGCTTCCACAAGGTTCCACTGCTATTGTTTCTACCACCCCACTGGCAGATGGGGACCCAGCTTCAAGTACATTCATCACGGGGTACACTCAGATCGTATCTAATCCTTAGCAAAAAGCAGAACAAATTATTGCACCCATTTTAGGAAACTTTTTATACTTTACCAAAAATATTGTTATAAGGATATGAAAGATCATTGAGAACAGACTTGGAGAGATGGGGTGAAAGGTAGGGACCAGGGGAGCGATTCTGAGATGCACATTTGCAGCTTTAACACCACTAATCAAAGTGAGCTGCAGAGAGCAGACACACCGGCTCAAGTGGGACTTGAACTCAGTACATCTACTCACTGTAAGAGTCTTTCATCCACATCATGTTCTTGAGTCACATACTCAGGGTGGGGTCTCATTGTGACTCTGAAAATAGTTTCTTTCATGAATGGGATAATCAAATTAAACATAAATGCATAAGCAAGCCCTATAAACACTCTCTCTCTCTCTCTCTCTCTCTCTCTCTCTCTCTCTCTCTCTCTC
>OU015748.1:4440785-4465054 GCA_907169655.1 Acomys percivali
TTCCGGCATATGCAACCATGGTGCTTTGCTGCGGCCACTGCTGCCAACAAAAGCAAGTGCTATGCATGCTCTCACTACAAAGAGACAATATATACTTATGGTGAGAGATGCACTAGTCACCTCAGTTTTACTACTCTTCAATTCATACATGAATTGAAATAATACATGTTTTAGAAGTACAAACAATTTTGCTAAGACACGATCAAAATGATAATTAAGAAAGAAACAAACAAACAGAGCCTTGAAGCCTCTTTGTTCCAAGCCCAGTGTCATTGGCAGTACAATTGCAGACATATGAAAACTGTGGCTAGTTTTTTAGTTTGTGAATAGTCAGACCCATTTTTTCCTCACACCAGGCAGAGCCCAGCTTGTGCCTCTCTCTGAACTTAAGTGGGGCCTTACATAGGACACATGGTCATTAATACCTTGATCTAAAATTTATCTGCATTAACAGTAGAATGGTCCAGGCTCACGAAGTTGAATTCTTGTGACCTTTCACCTTCAAAATCTCTTGGATATGTCTATTTCTAACTCATAATAGAGCATTGAGGTACTATGATTTACATTGATAACCAAGAAGGCTAAAAATCAGAGAAAATAAATTGTTTGAAGCAATTTTTGCTTTAAAGGGCCTCAGGATTTATAGTCTCTGTCCAGCCTTTATTGTCAGTGACTTCTGTCAAGACTCTGAAGCAGGAATGCACAGTCTCCTGCATTTCATTCCAGCGGGGGATGCTGCACTTCACTCAGGGCTTGACTTTTATTTTTAAAGAACCATCTGCTTGAAGTGACTTTATTAATTCATTTTGCTGTATTTTTTGACATGTCTACAAATTACAGTTCATAAATTTTCTGATAACAAATTGTTCGTAGGGCTCTAGGCAGAACGTAATGTGAGAGTCTAAATATAGAAGCGGTGTTTACATCTGCACACGAGTAATTCATACATAATATAAGCATGTTTGCCAGCACGGAGAGCAAGCAGCAAGCAGTCCCAAGCCACACAAAAGTGATGCTCTAGATTTCCACCCTCAGGCCCAGCGAGCCCAGCATGATGACTGCAACTTCACTCCCATTAACCATTTCTATATTATTTTACAGCACCAGGCTCCTATTCCTGTAATGGGAAACACATTGGCTGTTGGTCCTGGAGTAGTCACTCTACATGCGGTTTGTTTTCATTGAAGAAAAGCCTCAATATGTAAGTTGTGCGAGAAGATGACTTAACTAAGGGACACTGAGAGCAGGAGAAATCATCTATCCCAGGGAAGTGCACACCAGATGGTTATCCAAAGCCAGTGATCAGCCCTGGAAACATACATGCTAGTGACGCTGCACAGATCAAGAAGTTTATATTTAGGAATGTATATGTATACCTATATGTGCACATAACAACAATTAGTGAAAAGAGAAGCTATGGATTTGAAAGAGATCTAGAAGAGATATATAGGATGGATTGGAGGGAGGAAAGTGAGGGGAAATGATGTAATTATATTATGCCATCAAAGATAAAATAAAAACTTCAGAAAATAAGATTATTAAATATAAATATACTATGAAATACCCAGGTCGAGCTAATTAGCATTGCATCAGCTCCTCCTCCTGCCAATTGTAGTTTTGGTGGTTTTAGTGCTATGGAGGCCCCTTAATACATATTCCTAGTAACTTTAAGAACACTCTGCATAACTAGTACAGCCACTTTGGAAATCTATCTGGTGCTATCTCAGAAAACTGGGAATAGGGCTTCCTCAAGACCCAGCTATTCCACTCCTTGGAATATACCCAAAAGATGCACCAGCACACAACAAGAAAATTTGCTCAACCATGTTCATAGCAGCCTTATTTATAATAGCCAGATCATGGAAACAGCCTAAATGTCCCTCAGTAGAAGAATGGATAAAGAAACTGTGGTACATATACACTATGGAATACTACTCAGCTATTAAAAACAAGGAATTCCCGAAATTTGTGGATAAATGGATTGAGCTAGAAATGATCATAATGAGTGAGTTAACCCAGAAGCAGAAAGACTCAAATAGTATATACTCACTTATATCTGCATACTAGCCCAATGGGCATGTCCCACGAAAGCCTTCACTTACCAGGAAACTGGGACAGAGGGGAGGACATCCTATTGGGACTCTAGATGAGAGAACCATGTGAGAATAGAATTGTAGAAGGATCCAGTGGGTCCTAGAAACCTACAAGTAGAACATTATGATAGGCAGATTTGGGCCAAGGAGTCCCTCTCAAACTAAGGCACTAGCCAAGGACAATACAGACAGTAAAATTTAAACCCCTACCCTGATCTAGCCAATGGTCAGAACATTC
Source organism: Acomys percivali (assembly GCA_907169655.1). Taxonomy (NCBI): domain Eukaryota; kingdom Metazoa; phylum Chordata; class Mammalia; order Rodentia; family Muridae; genus Acomys; species Acomys percivali. The sequence goes on from OU015748.1 coordinate 4,443,117, forward strand.
TCCACACTTGAGTGGAGAGTGGGATATGACTTTCTCATGTACTCTGGTGCCTCACATTTGACTATGTCCCCTGGAGGGGGAGACCTGGTGGCACTCAGAGGAAGGACAGCAGGTCACCGAGAAGAGACTTGATACCCTATGAGCATATACAGGGGGAGGTAATCCCTCTCAGGTACAGTCATAGGGGAGGGGAATAAGGGAAAAATGGGAAGGAGGGAAGAATGGGAGGATACAAGGGATGGTATAACCATTGAGATGTAACAAGAATAAATTAATAATAATAATAATAAAAGAACACTCTGCATTATGGCCAAATATAACTAGCATGTTGTAAAGTAGACCCTTGGTCTTATTCCTACCATCTGAGAGTCTATTTCCTTTGTGTCTCATAGTTCATCTGAAGACAGTGACACAGCATCCCACTCTACGTAAACACTGCTAAACGGTGCATGCAGTGCATCGTGTTAAACCCTACAGAGCTTTTCCTTCCCGTGGGGAACATGTAAGGGAGAATGGAATGGGGAACCCATGCCCTGTGGCTCCATGGAGGGAAAGAATGCTCAGGAAAGAGAAGGTGCTCCTGTCCCCATGGACTTAGAGCACTAGGCTTCCATCCAGGCTCATAGCTCCGTCTTCCACATCACATCCTCACATTCTCCTCAAAGCATCAATATTAAAGGTCATTTGTGGGCTGGCAACATGGCTGTCAGCTTCATTTTAGAACTATTTATATTCTGAAAATGGATATTCATGAATATATATATATATTTGTTGAGATGTAATATTCTTTATCCTTATTGCTGACTTTTATTGCCATATCTGCACTCAATTGAAAATTGTATGTAAATAAGTACAGGATTTTTATTTTCTTTTTCCCTAAATGGAAGGCAGGCAGTGACTCCTAAGCCGTCAACATCCCTCCTCTTGGTATTGTAGTGCTTTTCTAGATTTTATTTATTCTGAAGGATTGTTCTTTTTCCTGTTCTATACTTATCATCCCTTTCTTAAATGAACATGAAATCTAAGGTTCTGATCTTTTCAGCCTCGATCCTTAACAAAGCCCTCGAGCTCCACAGCTCGTTCTAACTCCCTGAGCACACTCACACTCATTTCCAGCTGGCTGCTAATTGACTTCGCAGTTGAAGTTCAGTCTTCTGTATTTATTGTGGATTCTAGGCAAAAGAATATATTTTGAGCATATTTACACATACAAGAAGAGGCTCAAGTGACAGGTTCTTCCTGGTTTTCCTAATATCGTTAATCTGGCCAATGTTTTCAGAATTATTAGGATTTGAAACCACAGGTATCATCAATAATATTTTCCTCTCATCATACTGTCACTGTCATGGCACTTGATGATGGTGTCAAAATAACCTATACCTTTTGGCACAATTTTCTTCAAGTCACTATCTAATTAATTTTGGATGAAAGTAAGTGCCCCATTCACTGCACCAACCTCATGTATAAACTATCCAGGGAGTTCTCCGAGACAACCTCACTATGCTTCAGGGCAACATAGAGAAATTATTTTGACCCATAAGAGTCTACCAAATGAGGACACTCATGGGCAAGGTTGTTGAAGGATACCTACCCATCCTAAACTTCTCTGTCCCTGTTTTCCTAGAGTCCAGAAGGCCTACAGACTGTCCTGAATGCCCACTGATGTTTTCATAATCTACATCTACAGAAAGCCTGTCCTCCTACTGAAAGCTCAACTCTAGTAAGATTAGCCTTGTCATACCTCACTATAAACATATCAGCACTATGGTACCCTGCTGAATATGGAGCCCTCCAAGCAACAACATAATGCCCTATATAAGGCATAGCCACTTGGTAAGTACATGCTGGCTGAACATTGAATCAAAAGGGTGTTTGAATCTCCAGAGGAAAGTGTCTTCAGAAGAAAGAAATGCTATTTATCATACGTAGAGCTCAGATGACATGGAGAACAACCTAGTCACTAGGCAGAGTAGGTAGATTGTCCTTGAGATACCTCCATCAGGGAAACTTAGAATTTTTGGAACCCACCCCCTCTCTCTGGTGACTCTCAAGATCCCCATTATCAGAGGTACTTCATGGCTCCCTGGTGTAAGTTTTGTCCTTTCCCAACAGAACCCCTTCCTCGCCACAGTCAGACTCATCTATGCTTGAGACTCCAAGGTCATTGGTTCTGAGCTCTACCTGGAATCCTTATTTCACCCATCATGGCTGGGCTTTTCTTCCATCAAACACCCCACCTTGGGTGGTTGGATTCCCTTGCTTTGGTCCAAGGTTTCATCTCATGTTGGACTGGTCTTTGGACTCTAAGTTGTTTCTCAATACTGTCCTCACGTCTTCTACATATATACCTCTGCCCTCGAACCCCAGCCAGGTACCCACTAACTATTGGCATAACCCTTCCTAACCGAATGCCTGCCTCTTATGAAACCACTGCTGAGGTACATCCATTTGTTTCAGTGCCCTGCTCTTCGACGCAGAATTTTCCTTTGTGTCCTCGCTGCCAATGGCATGGAGTTCTGGCAGGTCTCTTGACTTGCCAAAACAGTGAGGAGCTAGCGTGCATCTAAAACCCATGTTCCTCAGGAATGAAGGTCTGAATTAAGAAGCCTTGTCTCTTCTCCTCTGGCTCTTTATGTCTCCATGACCCAGTTTCTGCCCACAGATACAGTGCTTGGTAGGATGAGGCAAGCTGTGGGGAATTTCTCAGAGATTCCTTCTGCGAAGTTGGACTTAGCTGCCACCATGGGCATTCCTATGTTGAGCATATAAACTAGGATCTGAAGCAAAAGAGACCTGTCGTTGGTGATCCTCTGAGGCCACCATCAGAAAATCAGCAATCCATGTCACAACAACATACATTTAGGGGAGAGGGCACTGAAATGTCACCACAACCCTCAGCAGTCCTAATAGGTGTATAGTGTGCATTTAAGCAATAAATACACCCTGGATTGCTTCAAAACCATTGAAATAAACCAAATCTCACTTTTTAATGTAGGCAATAAACTTTTCCCCTAGGATATCCATTAAGATTGCTCTAACTTAAAAAAAAAATAGCAGCTGACTTATTCTGTATTCCTATAGCTTGGAATAAATAGATCAACTAACTTTAAAGTTGGCAGCTTTACAGTTCTCACAGAGAAGGGAAATTAAAGCCAAACTGAAGATAAAAAAGTAAGTATTTTTTTATATTTATGAAGTCTTAAAATTACAGAGCTGAACATACAAGGTCAATACAGTGCTGGCAAAGAGCTGGAGTTAAATATTTCCTACATTAGCTTTATTTCCTCAAGTGAGAAGCTACATGGAGGGGAGGCAGTGTGAGCTTAGCAGCAGGCAGACAACAGGCTGTGGCCTGATGAGCTGTACACGTGCACTCCTCCCTCCTCCACTCCCCACCCCCGTCTCTCTATTTCTGTGTATGTGTCTGTGTGTATGTGTGCATGTGTGTCTCTGTGTCTCTGTGTGTCTGTGTGTGTGTCTCTCTGTGTGTATCTTTGTGTGTCTCTGTGTGTCTGTGTGTGTGTGTGTCTCTGAGTTTGTGTGGTGTCTGAGTTTGTGTGTGTGTCTCTGTTTTTGTACGCATGTGCATGCCACACGCACATGCCATTCATTGCGCATGTGCAGAGGTCAAAGGATAACCTACTTGAGACAGATCTCTCCTTCCATTAAATGGGTTCCAGTGTTTTAATTGAAGCCAGCATGCTCGGAGACAAACACTTCCCCTCTACTCTATCCCCACACTTCATCAGTCTGAACTTTTAAATTTAACTCCTCAACTCCTGACTAGGGCTTCATGCTTCTGATACCCTATGAAATGTGCAATTGTTATGTCAATCAAAATTAAACTGTGAAAATGCCAAGTTTTACATTATGAAAGACAATGCTCTCTTCTTGCATGTTATCTACAGACTGTGGTCCTTCCTTTTCCATGTACCTGTGTTTACTTCCTCAGCTCCCTGGGCCGAGTCCCTGTTGTCTCTGATCTACCATCTCACTGTGGACCATGTCAACTGGCGATTTATCAATAAAACCTTGTTTTCTGGAGGAACACATTTTTATCCTTCCTCTGACCTGTTCAAAGGGGTTCGCCTGACACTACCACCTACTTTGGTACTGGGAGAAAAAAAACCCAACAACATTGCTTGTTCACTAAATTCAAAAGACCTTCCTAGCATGTAATTTAAGGTGTCACCACCAAGGAAACATTTTATCACATTGATGCTTGCCTCTAAAGTATGACTAAGAATATTCATCTTTGTGATATTCGTCTCTCTGATCACAAGAAATTTATTAACATTTAATTGTCTTGAATTTGAACTTGGTTTCTAGGGAATTAGCATACTCTAAGTAAATCCTTGTAGGATATTAGTTCTTGATCTCAAAGGATAGCTAATTTAGGTTGTTTACATGACAGATTTGGACAGAGTTAAAGGTTAAAATCTGCCTTTGAAGTATAAATATATTTGACAGCTGATATTCATGATTTTATAATTACCAAAACTATGATTAGGATTGTCTAAATATTTTATGCTAGAAAATATGCCATGTGATTTCTACTCTCCCTCCCTGGGAGATGACCTGACTTTTGAATTTTCATTACCCCTAAAATTATCAGCTTCAAAACAGCATTTATGAAAGAAATTAACATAAACATTTAAATGAGGTTTTTCTGAAAAGTTACTTGCTCATATAAAATTGAAAGTCAACAATGAAATTACTTACATTAATCATTCCTTCATTCACTCAACACATAATTATGCTAGTTTTGGGAGGATGCAAGAAATAAACTAAAGTTCTGTCCCTATCATTAAGGAATCTAGCATGTTTGTTGGTTTCAGAAGCTGGTATGCACCACCGTTAGGTATAAAGATGAGATGACTGAATTCTGCGTTCAGTCAGAAGCGCCATGAATGTGGGCCCCACCTGTGCCACATGCTGCGGATTGTCTGGTGTTGGAAGCATAGGAGTAGCAGGTACATATTAACATCTGATGTTCTTAAAGGCAGCTGAAGAAAGGCCATGCTGGGACCAAAGAGCAGCTCACAGTGGTGGTGAGTGAGAAGGCTCACAGCCTACAAAGAATGCCCACCTCAGCGTGGGGAAGCTGAGCAGACAGCCTTGGGCTGAAATGTGGAGAAAGAGGTGTCTTCACATCAGCAAGCTTGACAGAGTGTCCTAGTCATACAACTAGGGAGGTGCCAAGGCTCACAAGGGTAAGACAGTATGTGGTGTTAAACCCATAAATATCTTGGTGTGGCTGGCAGGAAGTTTGAGAGTGCTGTGGGTGTGGCGAAGGTTTTTCTGATACTGTCACAAGGGTAAAAGCCATGCTTCGAATTAATCAGACTTACCATTGAACTGAGGCTAATTTTTAATCATTGTTAGTCAAAGGGCAGAGGACCTTTGACTTTATAACTTACAGTTAATTATCAGGTTTGCAATGCTATGATTTTCATTACATCTAAGAAGAGTCTAGCAATTTCTGTACAAGCCTGGAGTCCTACTAGAGCCACAGCTCTGACCATGAGGTTGAACATGCTGGTCCTCTGCATGGATAGGGCCTGTTTCAAGAGTGCCACACCTCATCCAACCTCATCCAATGATATGATTCTCCTCATCTGAGCGACTACATCAACTGTGCACTGAACAAAACAATTTACCACGTGCATCCGGCTAACACAACATGATAGACGCAGTGGGTCACATATGGTCATTTATCCCATGTGAGCAGTCATGAGTGATTGCGGCTGAGTGCTCTGGGAGACAAAACCCACAATGGCAGGTATTTGTGTCTGCCCTGGAGAACAGGGAAGAAGAAGAGCCAACCTCAGTGGTAGGATAGGATAAGACTGGGTGTGAACAGGTGGCTTCACACAAGAGCCAGTGCTGATAAGAGGAAGCATGATAATGTTTGTAAAAGATAATCATGACTGGTTTCAGAGGTTTATAAAAAAAACTGTGAAGGTTAGTTTCATGTGTCAATATGACTGGACTGTGTAGGGTCCAGACATCTGATCAAAAAAGTTGACTATATGTGGGGGAGCTTCATATAAGATAAAATTTTAAATCAATAGCCTGATTAAATCAAATGACACTGACAAATGCATGAAAATGCCATAACAAAAGCCACTACTTTGAATGCACATTTAAAATTTAATTTAAACATTTTAAAAATCAGTAGAACAATTAAAGAGTCAGACTGCCCTTCTTATAGGCCTCATCCAAACACTTGAAAGTCCAGTTGACTGACTGACCCTTCACCAAATAAAGATGCACCTACCTGATCTCATGGCTGGCTTCAAACTATAATGCTTATTCTTTTTTAAAAATGTTTTATTAATTTATTCTTGTTACATCTCAATGGTTATCCCATCCCTTGTATCCTCCCATTCTCCCCTCCCTCCCATTTTCCCCTTATTCCCCTCCCCTATGACTGTTCCTGATGGGAATTACCTCCCCCTGTATATGCTCATAGGGTATCAAGTCTCTTCTCGGTGACCTGCTATCCTTCCTCTGAGTGCCACCAGGTCTCCCCCTCCAGGGGACATGGTCAAATGTGAGGCACCAGAGTTCATGTGAAAGTCAGTCCCCACTCTCCACTAACTGTGGAGAATGTCCTGTCCATTGGCTATTCTTTTTAATTCTTGAGCAGATAACTGTTCTCAGTCTCCAACTAGATATTGGTTTCGGTAATTTTTGCCTGAGGCAACTAGTTACTTGATACATAAATATATTATATATATCCTAAATGATCTATAGATAAAGAATAAATTCACATAACTATCATATGTACATAGAACACACATACACACATTTTTATATTATATATTTATTTACAATATTAATACATTATATTTTATACAGTATATTTATAATTATATATGAAATTATCTATCATACATATATCATTTCTTTCAGTTATATTTTTCTGAAGAACCATGATAAAGAAAGTAATTCTGGGCAAAATGGGGGATTCCTGTGAGAAAATGCATGAAGTTGACCAAGGGTAGTGATTGGCCGATGGGCAAGAGAAATGCCACTTTACATGACAAGATGTCTGGTGTGAGCGCCTCAGACAAGAAAGCTGAAACCTGGAGCTAGGGCCACAGGGGACTGCGGCAAACACCAGCAGCGCTGGGTGTCTCTGAGATCCTGCAAGTCAGCAGCCTGCGCTGCGTTTATAAAGCTTACACGCTATGGGAGGAGGAGGAACCCAGAGGCCTTGGGTCCAGACACCATGCAGAGATAGGGTGAGCTCCATTGCATGAACCCAATTTTGAATCAGAAAGCATTAGAAAACACTTTCAATTAAACCTTAGCTCGCCAGGGTGCAGGCGAAGGGGTGCAGGGAAGCCATATTTGAACAACAAAGTAATTAGACACAGTTTGAGAAGACTGAGCTATCCTTTCTAGAAACACTCTCCCCCTAAAGCCAGCTTCGCTGTGAATGAGAACTGGCGGGGCCTCTTCAGGTGCCTCTGTGACAGCTCCATCTTTCAAGCAAATCTCCAGGATAAGAAGAAGGATTTGTGTGCCTTAAGACACTCCATGCCACTGTAAGCCTAGAACAAACTGCAGGCCAGGCAGGACGGAGGCCGCAAACTAGGACTTTTCCCCACAGTTGCAGGTAAACACATTACTCACACCCTGGCCGGGCTCCAGACAACTTGCAGGACAAAGAAAGATGGCACAGAAGGTATCACAGCAACAGAAAAGCACCAAGACTGTATAAAGAGCAGAATTAATTAAAAACGTTCTTCAGTGAACTCTCTTTCCTTTCCCTCCTCCCTCTGTGCCTCCTCCCTCCCTCCCCTTAGTCCTCCCTCCCTCCCTCCCTCCCTCCTTCCCTCCTATCCTAGGCCATTAACTGTTTTTGACAACAAGAATATTATCAAGGTCAATTTTAAGACAAATGATTTTGTCTTGTCTGCTTAAAAGGCAGGATTTAAAGTCATACATATCAAATTAATATTTTTCCTCTAATGTCAACTCTAATGAAAAGTACCTTGTAGATGCTAAAGCTGTTTCCTATGTGTTTTATGAACTACAGACGTGTCAGGCTGAGGGTCCACTTGAGCCTGAACAGGAGAAAAGAAAGCGATGCTAGAATCTGGGCTGGTTTAAATAGGAGGCTGGTGGCCTGGAATACCCAGCTACCTAAGCCTAACCTAAGACTGCCTTAACCTTCACACATGCCCTATACCACCCAGCAGTTTCTTGGCTCCATTTCATTTAGAACATCACACTCCACTGAGATGAACACTCCAAAGTTCCTCGGCAGCACTAAGCAACAGCAAGGTTTCTCTTCTTGCTCCCACGAGGGAGCCCAGGTCTTTCCAAGGACAGGATGCTTTCAGATGCTGAGTCACGAACCTGAGACAGTTCTGTCTTCTTGCTCCTATGAGTTACCACCTCCTTCCTGCCTGGTGTTGACTGGACTCCCCAGGTCGTGCTGGACTCCCCAGGTCGTGCTGGACTCCCCAGGTCATGCTGGTCTCCCCAGGTCGTGCTGGACTCCCAGGTCCTACGGTTCTCTTCCTCCTCACACTTGGAAAAAGAGGACACAGCAGCCAGGGGTTGGAGTACATGTGAACATTGTTATCCCTCCGGGGATTTTCTTTGCATGGTCCCAGACGTGAGGCCAAGATGCACATTCTGGGTAAATGCCTATTGTGACTTGAGAGTTTATTTTAAATCGAATCTTTAATATGCAAATGTGAGATTCACCTGGGGCACCATAAGAATGAAATCTATCCTGCATCCTGACTTGCACTCTTACATTAGGAGGCAGAAGAGTAATTTTTTAACACACCCCTACGATGGTTTTATGCAAATTCTTCAAGCTAGGCAAATTATTTTTGTGTTAAAATTTTTCAACCCCATAAAAACAGGAGTGAATTTATGTGGCATTTTAAAACGATGTTGGGCACATTGTAAAGCTATTTCATCTCATTTATAAAGAAGAGTGAACATAAAAACAGGCCACAGCATAATTAATAGTGAAGTGATTTATGGTCCCACATCCTTCTCTGTGCATATTTATGTGTTTTCTGTGGCCTGATGCAAGTTTTCCCTGCCTGCACCCTTGATCACTTCCTTTGCCACAGAAGGGAAGTGCAAGTAGGCAAAGCTCACAACAGAGCACTTGAGTTCTCCGACACACGCACATGTGCAAACACAAATCGACACACGTATACCTTCCTGTAACACTTCTATGTTCTCACACTAGAATTCCCTCAAGGCTCCTAAAAGTTCAGGTACCTGTGTCCTATTTCAACAGGTTCTGCTGGGAAGTTTTACATGTCCCAAGTGGAGCGGATACACTGCTAGGTTAAGACCCACAGTGCACAAAGAACTGCAGTGTGATTTCGGAAAGCTATCGTGTGGAATATGATTGCGACCATTACTAAACTCGGGCACTACGCATCAGGCCTTTCTATTCCTAGTCCCTCCCAAGAGGGAGTAATGAGTATTGCTTGAGCCCTTACCATGTGCCAAACACAATATCAACACCCCAGAAATTCAAAGCAGGTAGGTATTCTTTGACTTTAAGGTTACAGGGCTTTTTTTTTTTTTTTTTTTTTTTTGCTTTTTTTTTGAGGGTGGGGGATGGAGGTGCCTTTTCTGTTTCCTATATTGCAGGTTTCTACTTGTCCCTAATATGTACAAAAACGGTTTCCTAAAGAGGTATTTGACTATTTATTTATTTATTTATTTATTTACTTTTGGTTTTTTTCAAGACAGGGTTTCTCTGTGCAGCCTTAGCTGTCCTGGCCTCGCATTGTAGACCAGGCTGGCCTCGAACTCACAGGGATCCACCTGCCTCTGCCTCCTGAGTGCTGGGATTAAAGGCTTACTGAGAGCTTCTTCTACAAATTGTGTTATGGGCATGGGTGAGAACCAGTCTGCCCATTCATCCATCTTCACAGCAGCAGGAAGGATACTAGCATCAAACTGACTTTGCAACTAATTAACATTTCAAAGAATCAACTAAAGTAGGACACACTCTCTCCTTGTGGAGATATGGCACAGCATCTCTTAACAGGACTGAGATTCTAATAATCTGATGCCATCAGCCCTGTGTCACTCCATTCTTTTCCGCCTGGGATCATTGATGTGCCTTTTAGTATAATTTGCGATAAGGTCTAAAATATTTCCCAAGCTTTTCAAAAGAAACATTTTGACTATAGAGTGCAGAACAGTAAATATGCCTGTGTCATTTTGGAGAGATTCCATTTAATTTCTCCTGACTACACTCAGCTGAAAAGTCTTTTAACAATGGTTTGATGAGGCAAATTGAAATAACTGTTCTATTCTTACACTGGAGCACGGTGAGCTGACTTATCAAACTTACAATCCAAGCAGCTGAAGTTTGAGCAAAACTTAACTCAAAAGACAACCCGTAATCCTACCTGCAGCTCAGCAGGACTGTTGTACAGCAGACACCAGCTCTGTACTTTGTATACAGCCACAGTTGGATTGTGTCAGGTGGATGTGTTTTGACACATTTCCGGTCCATGCTTCATGCTAGGAGTGCATGTTTCCACATTTTAACTAACAAAGGCGCATCTGATTCTCCAAGGTATCAACTGTGAAGGAGTTTCATGAGGTTTGTATGTTTCATGGATTCTTCTAATAGATTTGCTTCAAGGAAATGCACTTGTAACTGTGGAACAAGGTGTGTTTAAAAATAGTTTGGCATTAAGTGGGGAGCCTTCTACTACTACACTGCTAAATACTAAGGGCATTAGACCATCTTTTAATGTGTTGTCTTATGTCCACAGGACAACGCACCTCTCAGTCCTTATCAGGGAAGCCTCTATGCGAAGCAGAGGCAGTTAACACAGATGCACACTTGTCAAGAGCAAAGAATGAGAGGCCATAGGATGGTGACACATTTTATCACAAAAGTAATTAGTGGAACAACATCCAAATCACAAAACCTTTCCCCATGGCTCAGAGGTCATTGTGGAAGAGGACTGGCAAGAGTGCAAGCAGAGGTGGTGGACGACCACAAGAAAACAGCGTCTCCTGGACACTGCGGGACAGCTGCACACATGAACACACAGTCGTTACAGAGCATGCACAAGGCCAGCAGCTTAAGCCAGCCCACACCTCAGCACGGAGAGGGGCAGTGAGCACGGCATCCTCCAGCTGCGCAGTTATTGGCCTCTGGGGGACAGAGTGGGGAAGGAGCCAGCTTTCTTTAAACCTCTGGTATGTTGACTCTCCAGTGTACCTACATATACATGGGCAACAAATTGAACTTAATGGGCTTATTAAAAAATAAACAGGGATACAAATTTGGGCCAGTGGGGGCCAATGTGGAAAGAGCTGGTAGCAGGGATGAATATGATCGAAACTCACCGAATGAACTCCTCAAGGAACTGACTAAAAATATGATTTTAAACCAGGCTCACTTAAATGCTCATCACTAGTTACTGAGCTGCCCAGGCCCTCACAGACCTTGCCAGAAAAACAGCACTGATAAGCTGATAACGTGGTTATGTGCAGGCAAAAGTGGTGGAAGATGAGGAACTGTGTGCTAAATAAAAGTAGTCACACTCAGATCTTTCCATGATACAGATCAGGAAGGAGGAATAATGAGGTATTATAGTAATGACCATAGTAAAACTCAAAATAAAATAATAATGCTTAATTGCAATTTGCATCTTTTTCAGTGACTTTTGATGATGATGATGATGATGATGATGATGATGTGTTGTAGGTAAGACTTCTTGTTTACCTGCCATGTGTTCCTCATAGGACAGCACAAATCCTCCCCATCCTTCTGTGAGCAACACTCCTGTTTCATGTAAAGTGCTATGTTGACTCTAAGTCCTCTCTCTGTGTGTTAAGGTCCTGAGTTTCAGACATTTCGCATCATGGTATTCAGTTTCACATGTTCGTCCACAGTGGCCAGCCTATTCTCCTGTCCTCTGGTTCATAGTTTTGCCTGGCAGTGAGTTGGTCCTCAGGTTAAACACAGAATTCCAGAGCTGAGCTCCACACTACAGGTCAATGGAGGTGGGTCCTCCATCCCTCACTCTGAGTACTTGGCCTTCTGTGTCTACAACACGTCATGGGTAGAGTATGGGCTCATCATCCACAAAAAGTCTGGGGGCTTTTCCCACATCAGTCATGCCTGGTCCCCTTACATCTGAACTAGGGTCAGACATGGTTCATGGCTCAGTACTTTATATATTTATCTCTGGCATGTTTCATATCCATAGCTTAATCACATCATTCCATTTTATTAAGAAAAAACAGACTCTTCCATCTATTCTTGATCTGGCTTATTCAACAGTTATTTAAGTAACTCATATGAAGACATGTTTTAGATGTTATTTTCTATCCTTCATACTTGGTGCCATGCATAAAACTGATAAGCATGTTTTCGTGTGAAAACAGCAGAGCTGCACATACCTTTCATAGAAAAGGAGAAAACAGGACTCAGAGAGACTAGACCCTGAGAAAGACTGCCCTCATAAGAAAGATGAGAAGAGAATGTCCTGACCGAGAAACTAGACAGACCTCAGATTAAACAGCGAAAAAGAAAATGACTCGCAGAGCTCCCGCATAACACTTGCACAGCTAAGACTTGGCTCACGAAGAGTATGTTGATGCTTCCATGTTCAAGTCCCTAGTGGGTTCCTTGGAAAGAGCAACCTAGCAAACCCATAAGGTCTGTGAGGATGTTGTGAAGCTCCTTGCCGGAGGGGTGGGCATCTATGAAGATGATGCTTCGGATTCTCAGTGCCTTCTGCTCTGCCTCTGGGAGGGTTGTTCTTGGGGTCATGCAAACTCTGAATTCAGGGATGGCCCAATGCATGAGGTTAAAATGAGAGGACACATAGCACTAGAGGCCTCGTCCTGCCCAGACCTGGCAGAAGGGTTAACTAATGTCTTTCAGGGGTTGCTTTATTCTTAACTGGGAAGATGGGGTATTGGTGCGTGCACTGTGGGAGAAGGTTGCTCAGGTCGTCGTCTGTAGAGAAGATGGTTAGGGAAAGAGGCCTCTGTCACGAATGTTCTTGTCCATGACAGAGTTCCATCAGGGAAGCCAAGCGATGGAGAAGTGAGGAATGAGGAGGCAGGTGTAGTGTTTTCTTCTGCCCGAACCAGTTGTTTAATTTTATCGTTTTAATTTTTTCCTATCAAAACAATAGGTACCTGTTTGAGCAATATTGACCATTATAGTTTTTTCCCTTTGACTTTCCCTCTCTTTCACAGTGCACAGAGAGGCTCTCTATCACCATCATTGGCTAGAAGGACACAAAGGGCACGTAGCAGAAAAAAATCTAGACTATCTTCCTTGTGGAAATGTTTTGAAATTTTGAGACTTAGTATTCCTTTTCCTTTTAGCACATTCCTCAGCCAGCTTGGACCGAGGTCTTACGTGCACTGGAGACAGGAAGGGAGGACTGAATGGGGTCATCTCCACACGGACTGCTCCGCTGACGTTCATAAACAAGAGAATATAACATGTGCAGGCCACTGTGGCTGGAGAGTCTCGCAAAGAGACTAGGGTAGCAGGTGCTCCTACCACAGACAGCAAGCTTCTCCTGTTCAATACAACAGACAATGCCGTCTACTCTGAGATGGGAAAGGATGTTGCCTTTCCAGATTGTAGATTTAAATAACCATTAACAAAACTCCCAACGAGGCTGCAGATAACCTTTTGGAGCGACATAATCTTAAATTTGCAGACACTTAATCAAAAACCCCTATGCCATTATGCTATCCAACGTCTTCCTACACAACCCCCCTGGAAAGCTGCTGGGTATTTTAATGGAATGAAGATACATTATATATCCATGGGTTATGATTTTTTCTCTTTGTTTGCAAGCCTGGCAATCCTACCCACAAACACATGCAAGTAACTCTACCATGTCTTAGTCTTAATGAGCCAGGCACCATGGCTTTATTTTTTTAATGTAGCTATTCAAACACAATCTGTTAAGTATTTGTTCTTGATGATTTCTGCCCCTAGTGATCCTGAGTCAAAAGGTTTCAGGTCTATGAAGACATTGTAACACAGAGGAGGTAAAAAGTGTTTTGATGTAGTACTGAGGAAGAAAGCAAGAAGAAAGCACATTCAGAACATGTAAACATGGTGTCAACCTTCACTCCCGATGTGCTGCACTTTAATCCACATGAGTGAAGTCATGGGTAAATTGAGGAAGTGCTTCTAAGTCAGCTGATAAAATGAATGAGAGTTTGTGAAGACGGTTTCTACTGCATCGTTTGCCCAGAGGACAACCGCTGTGTGTCTGGTGTCCAGGATGACTGCTGCGGGCACATCACATGTAGCCTTCACTCCCACTATGCTCAGAATAACAGCTCCTGTTCACCACTGCCAGGCACCAGGCACTACTCACTATTACCATCATTTTAGTTTTTCTACTTCACACTCGGGTTCTCCTTGTGTGCTAAGCTCCATCCTCTTCAGGAAGAGAGGCTACTGCTAAACACTCAAAACACTGTTTTCAGACTTGGGCTCTATTGCCTGTAATCCCACCAATTCTTGATGTGATTACAATATGTAGGATCTTATTTGAGAGTATGAGTCTTCTTGTGCATAAAATGTCAACCTTGTATTAACAGCGCCTAACACGTAACCTTTTGCCAAGGAGTTGGTTGAGTATACCCAAGATTTCAGGCATATATGTGGCATACATCTGTGTGTGGATGGAGATTAATCTGTTTCTGGGGTCATTGTAACTCTATACTTAGCACACCATCCATCCTGCTGCTGCCAGCTGCCAGCTCCCTTTAGAGGACTCCATGCCAACTCTAATACCATAAGGTCCACAGAACAAGAAATAAATAGGAAAGCCTTAGGCTAACTTAATGGTCCCAAGCCAAACAAAAGGAAGCAATCCCTTTGTGAGATTTATTATAAAACAAAACTGGTTCTACGGAGTGAAGTGAAGGGATTTGCACTGAGGGTTAGAGTTTTACCAGTTAGTAATTAATGGCACAGCTTAAAGTGTTAATTTAGGAGATTATCTCCAACTGGCAATCCTTTGACAAATGTAAACAGCACTGCTCAAGTCTCCCAGGGCTGGAAAGGCATTGCAAATACTCAGGTAGGTGGGATCAGGGTAGAAAGGTATTTCTTTTTTTTTTTTCTTAACTGAAAATTACATATTTTTACACAATATGTTCTTATTATGGTTTCCTCTCCTCCTACTTGTCCAACATCCCCCCCTTCCCCACCCTCACAAATTCCCACACCCTCTTCTTCTCTCATAAGAAAACAAATAGGCATCTAGGAAAAAAATAGTAAGATAAAATGAAAACAAACAAACCAGGATAGGACAAAAGAAACAGGAAAAAGAAAAAGACAAAGGGTTACACACATTAACATACTCAAAAATCTCATAAAACATAAATCATAACATATAAGCAAAAAGCTGCAAGGAAAAAAATAAAAATGCTCAGACAAGCATGATGAGACAGAACCCTCCAAAATTATCACTGAGTTCATTTCGTGTTGACCATCTCTCTTTTTTATATATGTAATTTTTTTATTAATTTATTCTTGTTACATCTCAATGGTTATCCCATCCCTTGTATCCTCCAATTCTCCCCTCCCTCCCAGTTTCCCCTTATTTCCCTCCCCTATGACTGTTCCTGAGGGGGATTACCTCCCCCTGTATATGCTCATAGGGTATCAAGTCTCTTCTTGGTAACCTGTTGTCCTTCCTCTGAGTGCTACCAGGTCTCCCCCGGAATTCCCGAAATTTGTGGATAAATGGATTGAGCTAGAAATGATTATAATGAGTGAGTTAACCCAGAAGCAGAAAGACTCAAATGGTATATACTCACTTATATCTGCATACTAGCCCAAGGGGCATGTCCCACGAAAGCCTTTACTTACCAGGAAACTGGGACAGAGGGGAGGACATCCTATTAGGACTCTAGATGAGAGAAGCATGTGAGAATAGCAAAGTAGAAGGATCCAGAGGGTCCTAGAAACCTACAAGTAGAACATTAGGATAGGCAGATTTGGGCCAAGGAGTCCCGCTCAAACTAAGGCACCAGCCAAGGACAATACAGACAGTAAATTTTAAACCCCTACCCAGATCTAGCCAATGGTCAGAACATTCTCCACACTTGAGTGGAGAGTGGGATATGCCTTTCTCACATACTCTGGTGCCTCACATTTGACCATCTCTTGCTGGCCTTGGAGGCTGCCCTCTAGTGTGCTTCTTCTACCCAGTGAGACTCTGTTGGGGACACTAAGTTTTCAGAGGTCCTACTGGGAGCTAGCTGCTGGGTTAGGAACGGGGGTTGTGTCCACTTTGGAAGACTTTCTAAATGCTACCCACTCTTCAGATGCTTAGAATTTAACAATGCTATAACTCCAACATACACACACAAAAGGGCAATTTTGTTTTTTGAAAGAAGAAAAGTATATGGATTCACAGGGACATGGTAAATACTTGACACTTTAAATTAGTTTGATACCTAAGTTCTGTAAGATCTGCAAATGGGTATTCAGGGGAAAGTAGAATTTATTTCACAAAAGTGCTTACAAGAAATAAATACAAAACATAGACTAGAAAATTCTTGCAAGGAAGGCAATCGAATTGAACTTGCCAGAGTCAGTTATGCACTAAGCCATAGAGCTGGACGGATGCAGCAAACTCAGCATTTTGGACAATGTAAAACTTCTCCTGACAACCCAAGAGCAAATTTTCAAAGTCCTGATACTGTGAAAAGAATGATCTATAGAGATGATGCAGAGCGTCACTGTCCCTTTAACGTCCCTCCCAATGGCCCATCGCCAACACTCCACGCTTCTTACTCACGGGAGAAACCCTGAGAATGAAGAAACAAAGTGTATTCTTTAAAAGAGGATGCTCTGACTCGGAGCTACAGGAAAACACTGCACACGTATAGTTTAGGTCACGAGAGAGACGGTGTGGGCAGTGTGGGCAATGCGGAGTGGTGCGAGATGAGATAAGCGGTAGTGGCCTTTTCCGGGGAGTGTGTGAAGACACAGAGGGCATCGTCACTGCGGCTGTAGGAACCACAGGCTCTCACTGAATGAGCACTTAGCATCCACTGATGAGCTGCCAGTCACCTCTGAGTTCCTTTTTCATTACAGAAATGCGCTAAGATGATTGAAAAGCGGATGTTGTCTATGGCATGTACTCAGCTGCCTGCTTTTGATCACTTCCACCTAAAGGGGCTGCCTTGCCTGGCCTCAGAGGGTGAGAGGAGGTCAGTCCTGACGCAACTTGATGTGCTGGGGTGGGTTGGAAGTGGTGGCCTCACCTTCCTGAAGACGAGCAGAGGGAGAGGGGGAAGACAGAGGGAGGGAGGGAGGGGCTGGGAGGAGAGGAGGAAGGGGGCTGTGATTGGGAGGTAAAAGGACTACTAGGTGGAGACCGATTTACATTCAGAATTTTAGATGCACCAAGATAGGAAAGATGTTTTCTTCAAGGCTGTCAAATACAAATAGCCAAAGGACTGAGAATGTAACATTCATATAATTCCTGATTGTGTTGTAGTTCTTCTTGCTATAGGTAGTTTATTGTATATATGTGTAATGATATAAATGTATGTGTAAAAAAAATTTTAAAGGAAATAAATAAAAAAAAAGAGGAAAAAGAAAAGCAAATATGAACCAGTTTCAAAAAGCCTAACAGGAGCACATTGCTAGCATGTGGGCACAGCTCGGCAGCACGGGGGTCGGAGAGACACGGGTCTGAGCTGAGATGAAACTTTACAGAGAAAAGATGTGAAACTCTGAGCACGAGAAACTCACACAAAATTATTGTCTCTGTTTCCCTTCTTCCCAACCACGCTGCCCGAAGTATAAAGCCGTCTGCCTTGCTGTCTACAAAAGACGGAGGAGACCTAAGACTGTATTGAGAAACAATTTAGAAGGGTATCCTTTCTCCATGCCTGGATATCACAGCCTATGTAAACAATGCAGCAAGGAAAATGGAAAAACAGAAACACAGGACGCTGTGTCTAAACGGAAAGATCAGCAGCTAGCTGTAGATATGGGGTACCACTGTCCCATACTTCTATAAGCCACGATCACCAAGAAATGTGGGACTGTTTCAAATTCTGAGGGAAAAAAATGCAAATGTCAAATCTTACAAACAACCAGATTTTTCTTAATTTTAAGTCGTGAATTTTCTATGTGATCTTAATATTGCTAAAAATCAATTTTATGTACTCAAATATTTCATCAGGATATTTCCTAATATTTTAAAACAAAGCTATTTTGTTCTCTCAAGTCGCTAATAAATTTATAATGCAGCAGATCTCTATAATTAATATATAAGGCAAGAGAGAGAGTCACGGCCATCGTCTTTTTTTTTCCTCCAACAAGTATGATTAGAATTGCTTCATAAATTATTCACATATTCTCTTAGAATAATAAAACAGCATCTCTTTCTCCAAGAATCACATTATTTATGGGCGCATGTACTAAAATTCGCTCAGAGTGTTGTTTTGATAACAGGTAGGACATGGCACTTGCAGCAATCATTAGTGTTGGTTCATCGTATTTTGAAGTTTGTGGCATAAACATCCAGATTTCATTTGCATTTGTTTCAGCTGCATCCATCATAGGTGGCGCATAACCTTTAAGGCATGCCAGGCTTTCAGCAGAGCTCTTGGGCTGGCGAAGGAGTCTTTACCTCCCAGCTTGCTCTTAATTTCCCTTTCTCCTGGATGAAGCATCCCCACGTACCCACGTCACCCACCAGAATGAGCAGGTCTCCTACCATGTGCTTGTGCACACAGAGCTGCCACACTCGCACCTATAAATCAGACTTCTGGCATGCAAGCTACTACTACTAATTTATCAGTCACAACATTGATTTATTTATTGGTGTCCTTGCACTTTAAAACACATTAATTAAATTAACTGATTGTGGCTAAGAAAACTGTCATGTTATAGTTAATATTTAATGATGTTAGTAAAACCTGATCATTAAGTAACTCGGTGATAAAAGGGTGTATGGAGCAGATTCTTTGCCATCAAAGACATTTACAGTCTTACAAACTGTAGGCAAAGGAGTCAGTGTAGTTAAGAATACAGTAAATGTTTTAAAAGGGGGATCCTGTTACAGAAAAGGAAAATGGTGTCTAATGGAAGCAATATGGATGTAACCATAAGTGGACGTGTGGTTACCTTTCAACTCTAACCTACGGTACAGTCTTCTCAAAGTCTTGGAAGTCAGAAAAAAAGGGTTTTGATTTACAGACCAGCCTATGAGCTACAAAATGGATCAATGGATTCTTGCATCTTAACATGAAGAACAAAGTGCCTAATGACTGCTTAAAGGATGATTGCATAAACACAAAAATGCTAAAATAATAATAAATAAAATGATGATGATGATGTCTATGTGAGCAACATACATAGATGGGAGAAATTTCACTCCTAGGATTACTATTACCATCTTTCTGGAGCCACAAGGCTTTGCTATTTCTATACAACACAATCTGTTTGCTTTCTTCCTTCCTTTCTTCTTTCTTCCTGTATCATCTTCAAAGGAGAAGGAATTATGCGTCACTGACTTGAGACACTTCAGGACCACCATTTACTTGGCTATTTCAGATTATTCTCACAAGACATGGTGAGCAGCCAGCACCAACCTATACCATGTAGAACCTGATCCTAGTATTGACTTTGTGTAGTCAAGAAAATCAGGATATTGAGCTCTGAAAACATGGTGAAGGGTACCAATGGTGAAGGGACCAATGCTGAGGGGACCAATGGTGAAGGGGACCAATGCTGAGTGGGACCAATGGTGAAGGGAACCACAGTCACCAACTGCCTAGGAAAACCAAACTCACGTGTGGAGAATGGACGCCCTTTGAACTTGATCATTCAGATCTGTTCGGGGATTTCTTCAGAGCATGCTCATGAATGTTATGCATGTAGAGCGAGCATCTTGTTTTATGTTGTCTACAATAAATTATAAGTGTAGCAGCAGGAGCTTTTTCAGTACTATTTGTAAATGCAGCCAGAGGCTATTAAGTGATTGGTGTATCAAATAAATATAATTAGTAAATAGCAAAATAACATGTTTGTAAACTGCCTTTGGAAATATGTGATTAGACCAAAGACAACGATGTCTGCCAAAGCTCCTGAGTGTTTCTGAGAGATACCAGAAAAATGATTTAACAATTTTCATAACGACTTCAAGAAATTTCTATGTAAATCTGCTAAGAAGGTAGATGTTTACTTAGTCCAAACTCTTTTCTGAATGCTTCATGTGGAAAATTTAAGTATGGGGGGGATGCTCAAGTGTACATCATAATTTTTCAAGGGGAGTTAAAATGTGCTTGATTATTGACTATAAGTTTTTAAATTGGCGTTTGATGAGGTTCAAAAGGAGCTATAAATACACCTCCACATGCAGAGTGCTCTCTGGCTGTGGAGCTATTCTCAATTAGTAACACTTAAAATTATTGCACCAAGTCAATCAGTTTGGAAAGAAGAGAGAGCACCCTGCCCTCCCCTCTCCAGCAGAGGGAACATATGCTCTTGAACTGCAAATTGCCCCTGCTGTACAGCAGTGAGTCCCAAGGCCAAGCCCACTCCTCCACTAACCAACAAGTCACATGTTCTCCTCCCACCCATTTTCAACTGCCGACATACATTGCCCACTCACATGTGACTCCACATCCTCATGTATATAAATAAAGCTACACTTAGCTTTCAAGACTCTTCAGCAATTATATACATGGGCCAATGTAAATTAAATTTCTGATTCCTTCCAAACATCTCCTTAGGGTATTTCCCCTAATATTCTATGCCTTGGCCTTGTGTCCATTCTACCTACAAACACTTTCTTTCTCCATGTGAGTGGGGAATTTCTGCCTATGATGATTTTCAGCTCAAGCTGAGTTATAGGCCCAATGAATCAGGATTCTCCTTAGACAACCAAGCAAGTCTTATGTTGAAATGTTCTGTCTCTGTGACCTGCTCTGAACTTCTCATATATTTAGTTTCTTTTCATAGACTTTTTCATATCTTTCCAGACAATGGCAAGATAGTGGGACTAGTGGTAGCCAAGACATGTTCTTTATTAATAATAGTAATATTAATAAACTTTTGCACTCATGCATTATAAACCCACATGGGATGGTTGGTTACATATAGTCTTTATAACACAAGAAAATAGGGGTGTCTAAAGGTCAATTTGATCAGGTAGTAAACCTAAATTTATAAAAGGTAGGTGGACACAATTACCACTTAAGATACTTAACAATGCATTCAGGTTGTATACTTAGTGTTCACAACATGTGTGACCCTAACACCTGTGGTCGGATGCTCACTTCCCTGAGCTTTGTAGCCATCTGCGTTTCTTGATTTACTCAATACACTGAGTCCTGACTGCAACTCATGTGATAATCCCCAGATTCCAATGATAAAGAAACAAGTCAACTAGTGGCACTCAGAGGAAGGACAGCAGGTCACCGAGAAAAGACTTGATACCCTATGAGCATATACAGGGGGAGGTAATCCCTCTGAGGAACAGTCATAGGGGAGGGGAATAAGGGGAAAATGGGAGGGAGGGGAGAATGGGAGGATACAAGGGATGGGATAATCATAGAGATGTAACAAGAATAAATTAATTTTAAAAAAAGGGGGGGGGAGAAAAAGAAACAAGTCAATAAAATATGGCCCCTACCCTGAAATAGTTCCTAGTTTTGGCATTGCACAAGATTGCACCTATATTTATATTTGCTATAAATTGAGGCCTGAGGAAGAATTATATGTAAGACAGAAAAAAAATAGTCGAAAAACAATCAGAACTCAATAGTCATTTGAGGAGTTGGTTAAGCAATGCCTGATGGAGACAAATGATGAGACAGGGGGAAACTATGTTAAGAAAGAAAGAAAGAAAGAAAGAAAGAAAGAAAGAAAGAAAGAAAGAAAGAAAGAAAGAAAG
>OU015748.1:4471136-4492962 GCA_907169655.1 Acomys percivali
ACCAAGGACAACACATGTAGTAAGCATCGAACCCCAACTCTGATCTAGACAACGGACAGGACATTCTCCACAGTTATGTGGAGAGCAGGGACTGATTCTGACATGAACTCTGGTGCCCCATATTTGACGACCTCCCCTTGGTGGGGAGGCCTGGTGGCACTCAAAGAAAGAATAAGCAGGCTACCAAGATGAGACTTGATCGCCTATGATCATAAAGTGGGGGGAGGAGGTCCCCCTCGGTCATAGACTTAGAGGAGGGGAATAGGGTAAAAGCAGGAAGGAGGGAGGAACGGGAGGATACAAGTGATGGGATAACAAATGAGTTGTAATCTGAATAAACTAATTAAATACATATTTTTAATTATAATTTAAAAAAGAACACAACTTTCTTCCTGAAAAGCAGTAAGTAGGTACCTTTAAATACAGTCTTACCCAAGGTAAACCTCACTCATATTTGTAAATATGTCATTCAGCCAGGAAAATTGGAATCTCTTAGAGTCTAACTGTAGGGACAACGCAGGAGGAAGAACGATTGGCCAACATTGACGTTTTGCCAACAAGTTCAACGTTTAGTAGAATAACTAGCATAACTATGAGGCTCCTAAGAATGGTGAGGAGAAGGGGAAAATACAAAGAAACACGGCTGGAACCCAGAGACGAGGCCATCGCCCTGTGAACTGCCCACGGCGCATGTCTAAACGCCTGCTCCCTGAAGCACCGTCAGTGGGTCAACGGCACACAACCGCGTAAGACTTTTCTGAAATGCAGACTCAAGACAAGGTCTGTGGCTAGACAAGGTCACAGGTGACTTAAGTCATTTAAGGTGATGATCTGACTGTTGGGTGAAGGTTGGCTGTACTGAATGTGATTCAAGTGGATGATGGGAAGCAGAGACCTCCCCCCCCCCAACCCCTCGAAGGTAAATTATCAACAAGGAAAGATCTCGGACAGGTGAGCCGATCAGGACATTGATTTTTAGCTGCACAGGTGCTTGATTATAAAGACCAAGCTAGGTTTGGAAACAGGACACGGGAATATACTTGAAAGACATCAGAAATGGAAGGACTGGATCGGAAGACTGAGCAACTAAGGAATGTCTTTTAAAGACAGAATTAAGACGAAGTTCTGAGGCTTCTGTCTTGGGGTATCCGTAAAATAAGAAACCAGTCTTCTTGTTAGTTCAGAACCGTTCCACATCCGGGGAAAGTGCGGCTGCGCACTACACAGGAGTTGAACTCATGCAATTATAGCCATAAGGTTTCAACTACTTTCTACAAACTCTAGGATCTTCAGAGTAACCATCAGGGCAAGAAAGAAGAGTAGTTCTAGGCAGTGTTTCAAGCCTTTAGGCAAAAGAAACAAAAACAAGCCCATCAAATTTTGTCAGTGATGATCTTCGAATGATTTGACTTGTTCAGGCTTTGGTTTTTGTAGGCTGTACTACTGATATTTCCTATACTTGAAAATAAAATTGACAAGTGTTAAAATACCTTTACTAACTCATTTACAAATAGAAAAAGTCAATTTAATGTTTAATTGATACTTTGTTTCCTTGCTTTCAAGACAGGGTTTCTCTGTGTAGCCTAGGCTATCCAGGACTTGCTCTGTAGACTAGGCTGCCTTTGAACTTACAGATATCTGCCTGCCTCTGCCTCCAGGTGCTGGGATTAGAGGCTTGTGCCACCACCATGACCACCCAGATTTTATAAGAAGCCACACTAATTTCTCCAATAAAGTCACTTTAAATGCCATGATTTAAATGCCATATATTTTGAAAATCTCCTTAGTAGCTGGCTTAATACTAGACAGCTAAATTATCATGCATACATCTGCATTAAAAAAATTTAATGTTATTTTGGTTGAAGAATAAGAAGAAAATTTATGTTGGAAAGAGGAAACTAATAGTGTTGTCAGATAATTGTTAATAATTTTCTTTGATTATGCACAAAGACTTAGATGCCCCAGATTGTCTTCAAGGTTAGTTACAATAAAAACACAATCCTCTATCTTTGTTGTGTGCATAGATGTTGCACAGGTGCAGGCCAAGCAGCAACCTACAGAAGTTCGTTATCTCCTTTTACTATGTGGGTCCTACAGATGGAACCCAGCTTGTCATGCTTGTTGCAAATGCTTTTACTCTCAGAGATATGCTGCCACCTGTACATTTCTCTATCTTTAAATATGATGAATATTTCCTTGTCCAATGATGATCTTTGGCACCATCAATCAGTCATTGGAAACAGCTGGATCTCTGAGCTATAGAGAACATCCCAATGTCTTCACATCTCATGACATATCATAAAAAATTATGTGTCCATATCATCACCAACCTAATGTGTAAATTCAAAATATTAAATGTCTCATATGCTTTAGAAGCTGATACCCGTTTTTCTAAAAATTCAAATTTTCTCTCTACTCAAATGTTATCATTTGCAACAAATAATATCATGTGCTTCCCTGAAGTGACAAAACTTGGTTTGGAAAGATAGGTTGAACTCTAAGAAGAATATCTGCCATATAACCTGAGTCAGAGCTACCACAATTTATAAAATGCTCTTTCGAGCACTGATCATGTTTTAGGTATCCTATTCAAAGTCGGCTGCCCCAGTGCTCTTTCTTTGGTCTAGCTTTCTATCTGGATAGTGGGAAAATATTTTAACATGTACTTCCCACTTCCTTACAAGGATGTGTAATTACTGCTAGCTTTTTTAATACAACTAGCAGTCTCACTACTTTATCAATGTCGTTTGTGAGTGACGCTGGCATGGTGGGAACTGACCCTGCATCACAAAACAGAACAAAATGACCCAGCAGAGCTTAGTGTTCCATCCTGAGGGACACTGGGGCTCCTCCGCTGCTTTCCATCATCAGCGCAAATGTGAGCACCATGTGACCTTGACCTTGCAAGCAATTGGAGCTGCTTGGGCTAGCCTGGGCGTCTGTGAACCGTTCAGAGGACAACCCTGGCCGCTTCTCCAAGGCACCGCCTACTATTTCCTCACTCTTCACTCCGCCTTTTGCACACCACCTTTTCTTCTACTTCCTTCCGCAGGCTCCTGATGGGCACCTGTGTTTCTCCTCCTCACACCTCCCATGTTATCTAGGCTGATGAGTGTTCTGATCCTCTCGCAGGAGCTGCAGGAGGCCCTGTGTTTCCTAGAAGTGCCTTGGAGAGTTCGCTACCCTTGACTATGACCTAGTGTCTGTCCTCTACTAATCATAACTAGAGTGATATTACTTTAACTATTTGCTTACTTCTTGCTTTCTTCTCTCACGAAAATATATTCTCCATGGGAGCTAAGATTTTATTTGCCACTACAGTATAAATATATTGAATAAATGCTTGTTATCTGACTAAATTAACTAGGGCTTTTAAGTGTATTAAAATACTGATTTTTTTTACATTAATTCTTAAAAGAGTCTTCTAAATCCTTGTTAGTCAAAAAAAAAAAAACATAATGTCAACTGCATGTCATTTCAAATTTGCTAGTATCCACATTAGAAAAATTTTAAAATATGAAAATGATTCTAATATCCATAATATGTAGATATAGATATTGACATGAGGCCAACAGATAAATTTCCCCCGATATTCTATTTTATTACTTGTTTTACCAAACTTTTCAATCCTGTGCACGTTAGACATTTACAGATTAGTCGCATGTAGGGGTGCAGAAGGCAGTAACAGCTCCTGTCCCAGAGAGTGCAACCTAAGGAACAGTGACCACAGCATTGGCAATAAACTGATGAGAAATGAACAATGGCCGTTAACTGTGATCGTTATTACTAGGAGCAACCCAATGAGGTGAGAGTCCAGTTGTGCCATGCAGTGCAGACGTGGAGGTCATGATCAAGTAAACATCCCATCACATCAATAGCTACCTCCTCCACCTTAGCCTCCAGAAATGGTAGAAGCAGGCAGAGTGAATGACTGATTTCTTGAAAATTGCCTTTGATACCTCCTAATTGAGGAGGCTCAGAACACGCAGAGATAGCCCGGTTTCCAGCCCTTATCTGTCCCTGCTGGACCGCAGCAGAAATAAAATGAGAGGTGCACAGTACCATGCGGGTGGGAGGGCATCATTCTGAGTCTCCGCACAACACCCCGAGTGACCTCTCTAAAATGCAGTTCTGATTGCTCCACTTACCTCTTTTCAGTCCTGCACTGTTCTCCCTCATCCTGGGTTAAATCCCAGTCAAGCCAGAGGCACATCACATGGCCCTATGGCCGAGCTCCTAGGTCTCCATGGCTCTTTGCCCACTGAATCTCCATGTACCCTTATGCCCTAACACTTTCACACACAAAGTATGTTTCCATTCCTTGAGTTAGGAACTTGCACAACTTTAGCTCAGCCACTCTATTTGATCAGGGCGCTCTGTGCTTCTTTATTCCAGCTAATGCTAAAATTCCCCAAGGTCCATTCAGCCACCTACTGAAGCCTTGGCTGTCCAGCCACCTACTGAAGCCTTGGCTCTCCAGCCACCTACTGAAGCCTTGGCTCTCCAGCCACCTACTGAAGCCTTGGCTCTCCAGCCACCTACTGAAGCCATGGCTGTCCACTCACCTACTGAAGCCTTGGCTGTCCACTCACCTACTGAAGCCTTGGCTGTCCACTCACCTCCTGAAGCCTCACCTCTCCAGCCGCTTGGTCTAAAGATGTGTCTTTATTCTCATCTTTACGCACTGTCCCTGAGACGCTGGTATCGTATGCTGTTACTGTGGATTTACTTGTATATCCTGAAAAACTACAGTACAAAATCCTATGATCAAGATCGCGGCCACCGCTTTGTCACCAGGGCCAAATGCCTGGTCTAAGCTCATGCAGTCAGGAGCTAAAGAACAAGCAAATTAATCTACCTAGACATGCTGCCACTTTCGGCCGCTCATCCCACGCACCACCAACAGCACATTATGCAGGCAACTTGATGATAAACCGAAGGCATTCTAACTAGATAAATAATGATTCTACAGAAGTCCTTCCAAAGTCACAGATTACATGTAACACGACTGACAGCAAACAGGTCAAACAGACCTCAAACCTATCTGTGTGTTTGACACTGGAACACTAGGAAGCTGTCCAAGGCTTTGCCTCAACATATTACCAGTGGCTGGTACACCCTGTTGTCTACAGCGGTGAGAGCCAGTCTTTCTGGAGGAGATCCAGGGCGCCCACAAAGTACAAAGTCCCCCATTAATCAAGAGGACAGACTTGTGAAACAAACAAATAAACACTGGGGTGAAGATTATGGTACAATAAATTCCAATCCCTATTCAAATCTCTTCCTAGCAGATGACAATAGCAGCCTAGAAGTGACCTCTAGACAAAACAAACAACACAACTGTTGCCTTTCCTTTTAAAAATAAATTAAACGATTTGCCAGTGGGGAATTGGTGTGGTTGAACATGGCACTGAGAGTAGCATTAGCAGGTTCTTTCACACCCAAACACACTAAATTTAATTAATGCCAGAAGAAAAATGACTCAAGGAAAGAGAGAGAGAGAGAGAACCTAAAACATGAAAAATGTCCTAGCAAAAGCTCAAAAATTTATTGCTACCACCAAATAAGGATGTAGTTCTATGGAAAGAAACATAATATAAATATTATAAGAATAATATGATTAGGATGCATAACCAAACCCGTTTGTCAAAATAAAAATTCAAATGGGGATGTGTCTTAACATTTTTATATTTTAATATAGAGTCAAAGGAGACATAAATCATAAAATAAAATTAGAGACTATATTCTACTGAGGACAGCCAATATTTGATCAATAATCCTGAAAGGAAAAGAAAAACATGAGACACACACAACAAAAATGATGGAACATATAATCAAGGCCAGGTTAAGAATCAAAGATGCGGCATCTGGTCACAGCCTTGTGAGATTTCAGAGCAATCAACATTAACAGAAAATCTTGATGTGTCCAGAGCAAAATCAGAGAAAATTACCTACAAAGTAATGAGTGTTAGACTTCTTAGTGTTGACTCTAAATGCTGAGAGGTAACGGGGAGACACACCCGCCACGCTGATGGGACGTCGTTATCCTGGAATGCTATGCCAGCCTAAATGATCAGTTAAGTGTTAAGATAAAGCATTAACATGCTCAGGGATTCCAGGACTCGGAAAATGTCCCTCCCAGGTATGCTTCCAGCAGTTATGAGAGATGATGAGCTCCACGGCAGGGGTAACCATTGCTCGCCTTATTAACGAAATGTAACACTCGGTAAAATGATACGAGGTACCAAGCCACAGAAAGACATGGAGGAGTCGTAAATGTGTTCTCCTGAGTTAAGCCAATATGGGAAGCCTACAGGCTTTATAATCCTAGCTATGTGGCATTCCAGGACAGAAGAAACTGTTCAGATAATAAGAAGCTCAGAGGTCACCAGGGGTTGTGGGCAAGGGAGGGAATGGGGAGCGGGGCGGTGGGGACATAGGACTTTGCTGTTCTGTTCAATGCTGTTCATGCATCCTTCCTTGGGTCCTGCTTGTTGCTTATCCTCTTTGGGCCTGTGAATTGTAATGTGGTTATCCTGTACTATATGGCTAATATCAGGGTATAAGTGAATACATACAATGTGTGCCTTTCTGGGTCTGGGTTACCTCACTCAGAATGATCTTCTCTAGTGCCATCCATTCGCTTGAAAATTGTATGATTTCCTTGTTTTTAATATCTGAGTAGTATTCCATTGTGTAAATGTACCATGGTGTTTTAAAGTCCATTCTTTGGTTGAGGGACATCTAGGTTGTTTCCAGTTTCTGGTTATTATAAATAAAGCTACTATGGACATATCTGATCAAATGTCCTTGTTTTATGATGGGGCATCTTTTGGGTATGTGCCCAGGAGTGGTATAGCTGGGTCTTGAGGTAATGCTACTTCCAATTTTCTGAGAAACCTCCAGATTGATTTCCAGAATGGCTGAACAAATTTGCACACCCATCAGCAATGGAGAAGTGTTCCTTTTTCTCCACATCCTCACTAGCATGTGCTGTCACTTGAGTTTTTGATCTTAATCATTCTGATGGGTGTAAGATGGTATCTCAGAGTTGTTTTGATTTGCAATTCTCTGATGACTAATAGCATTGAGCATTTCCCAAGGAAGGATACATAAATCTCACTGAGAAGGGGAAACAGAATAGACGGAGGAAGTGCGTGAAGAGAGGGAACAGGATAGGAGAGAGAGTGCTGAGGGAAGTGAGGGTGGGGATCTGATGTGGGGAAGGGGGCAGGAGGATAAAGGGCTTGCGGACAGATGGGAACCTGTGGCCTGGGGCATCTCTGAGGCAGGCTGGAGACCTACAACAGGGTAGGCTCCTGCGAGGATGTGGGGGTGACTGTAGCTGAGACCCTTATTAGCGGTGGACATAAAGACTAAAGAGCCCACCCTCTAAGCAGACAGGACTCCTAGTAGAGGGAGGGGAACTCTAGCCCCCTCATAAAAACTTCGACCCAAGATTTACCCTGCCTACAAGATGTGCAAGGATAAAGAAAGAGCAGAAATGGAGGGAATGTCCAACTAATGCCTTGCCACACCCTGACACTATTAACATCATTATGCTATGCTTGCAGATGGGAGCTTGGCATAGCTGTCCTCTGAGAGGCTCCACCCAGCAAGGGATCAAATAGATGCTGAGGTAGTATGTGGGAAGGCTGTCCACTCTCTGAACTTATTCCAAAAGCCTAAAATTATTCTAAATCAGTCTGTGAATCTTTTATTCTCAGATCGCAACTTTGTCCCAAGTATCCTCTCTTATGGCCTTACCCCCTCTTTCTTCATTTTTTTTTCTAGCTAGTTACTTTGTTTCTCTATAAGAGTATAAACACTGTCTATGTCTAATGGAATTCACCTGTTGCTTTTTCTTGACTTCCTGGTAGCAATGAAAGTTCTACAAAAACACTATTCTGTCTAATTTATAAACAAGCATTATATAAGTACCTACAGCAATGTCTGGTTCTTGAATAGGAATAAAAAACCAACTACCCTCCCCCCCCCACACACAAAAGTAAAGAGATATGAGATCAAGGATTGCTGGAACATGAAATATTATTCAAGATATTTGTGAAAACTGCTTTCTTATTGATCCAGGGTCACACACCCATTCCTACTCAGATAGAAACTGGTAGGGGTTGGTGAAAATGATCAAAGGTATTCAGTAGATTTAGGAATACACACACATGCATGCACACAGGCGTGTTACTTGAGGTACTTTTTTGGTTTTTCGAGACAGGGTTTCTCTGTTTAGCCCTGGTGGTCCTGGACTCACTTTGTAGACCAGGCTGGCCTCAAACTCACAGAGATCCGCCCACCTCTACCTCCCAAGTGCAGGGATTAAAGGCGTGCGCCACCATGCCCGGCTACTTGGGGTACTCTTAACCCTGGTAATATGATACAGTAAAAATATATTTATGGGGGCTGGAGAGATGGCTAAGAGGTTAAGAGCACTGACTGTTCTTCTGGCAGTCCTGAGCTCAATTCCCAGCACCCACATGGGGGCTCAAAACCATCTATAATGTGATCTGATGTCCTCTTCTGGCCTGTAGGTGTACAGGCAGGCACAGTACTGTATACATAATAATAAATAAATCTTTAAAAATATATATTTATGAATTTCCCTAAAATGTACAATAAATACTATAAAACCAATCAGAGAAATTAAAGGAAATTACATTCAGATGATGAGTATAGGCTTGATATTGAAGCCTGGAATATTTCTAAGTAATATAAAATGGCAGATGCTGACTTCCTTAATGTCAATAGGATTAGTTCCTATGTAACCCTCCAGAAAATTGTACCTGCACAATAACATAGGTACTGAAAGTATTTTACTTAGTTTAGAATTGTCTTATAGGCAAACACAATATTTACAACTTGGTATCAGAAGGCAGGCAAATATTCTAGATCTTGGTAGTATGAAAATAATAAAGCTACAGACTTGGGGAGGTAGACGGAGATATGCAGGAAAGTCTAAAGAATTCTATTTCTTTACATTTTGTTATACATAATAAGCTATGGCTCAAATTTCATAAAATACAGATAGAGGTTCAAATGGAATAGTAAAAAGTAATCAATATAGTTATTAAATACAGTGAAATTACCATTTTAAAGACATCGAGGGAAAACTGGAAAAAAAATGAACTCACTATTCCCTTCCCACACTACTGATGGTTTAAAAACTATCATCAAACATGTCCAAGCTGAGATCTCAGTGCATACACCTGCAATTCCATGTTATTCAGGCAGCAGAACCAGGAATTGTATTTTGAGAACAATTTGACAGTATTATTATTTTTCATGCTCTGTAACTGAGAAAATTGAGACAATGAAATTAGGCAATTCCGTTAAAGACACACAGCTGATGACTCACAGGTGTCATATAAACTCTCCTGGCCTGACTCCAGACTTTGTGATAGAGCCATTATATCTCTCAGTCTCCTAAACTATTTAAGGACAAACAAACATTATGTCACCAACAAGTTTAAACTGCCCAAGGGCAGAACTATTTTTACTCATCTTTATAGAACTACAGTAGCCAGCTCACTTCCTACTGCGCCTTTAGAGGCCCATGCTCCCAAGCGCCCACCCTTTCTTCCTGTGCCCCACAGAGTGGCTGACCACATGAAGGCTCAAAAAATATATATAGTCATTCAAAGCCTAGAGATAAGACCTCACCCTCAATAAGCCAATTTTAAAGTTAATTTAGGGGAAGAACACACATCTTTGAGTGACTCTCCAGGAGACACGATGAAACACTATACCAGTTTTCCCTTGTTTCTATTTTTCTTTCATTGAAGGTAGTTTTTTTTCATATAATATATATGTTCTAACTATTGTTTCCTCTCTCCTAATTCCTCTGAGATCCTCCACATCTCCTTTCCAATCCAAATCCACCCCCCTTCTGTTCTGTTTCTTCTTAAAAAAAAATAAGCAGGCATCTAAAAACAATAAAAAATAATAATAAAAAGCAAAAACAAAGAAAATGTAATGTAAGGACAAAAGGAGACAAAGAAAATATCAGGAGAAAACACATACAGACACAGAGACACACATTCATAAACACAGGAATCCCATAAAAAAAACAAAACCAGAACCTGTGACATGTAATCAAAGGACCTATAAGGTTAAAATATGCCCTGACAATACATTATGAGATAAAGAACCTCCAAAGAAGCCAGAGTTCATTTTGTGTTGGTCATCTATTGCTGTGAGATGCTGTTTAAGATAACTAATTTTTCATCTGTGATAGCTGCCGATTGGAGACAGGTTCTGGGTGCAGGATGGAAACCTGTGCCCCCATCTACTCTCAACACTGGGACTCCAGCTGGTGCAAACCTACACAGGCCCTGTGCAGGCTGCCAAGGTCTTTGAGGTCATTTGTGCACCAGCACTGTTATGTTTAGAAAACCTTGTTTCTGTGGTATCCTCTATGCTCTTACAGTCTCTCCGCCCCCTCTTCTGCATGGTCCCCTGAGCACCTAGGGGAGGGACTTGATGGAGGCATCCCATTTACCACTGAGTGTCCCAAGGTCTCCCACTCTCTTTGCCTTATCAGGCTGTGGGTCTCTGTCTTTGTTTACTACAGGAAGGGAGTCTCTGATAATGGCTGATGAAGGCATTGATCTATGAGCCTAGCAGAACATCATTAGAAATCATTTTATGGCTATGTTCCTTTAGCAGAACAATAGTGTTTCCTTTTCCCCTAGGTACATGGCCTATCTGGTCTCAGATTCTTGGCCACCTGAACAGCGCCAGGGATGGGTTGCACGTCCTGGAGTGGGCCTTAAAGCCATTCAAATAATGAGTGGTTGGTTACTCCCACAGTTTTGTGCCACTAGTGCACTTGCACGTCTTGCAGTAGGTCATCATTTTGAATTAAAGAGTTTATGGTTCACCTTTCTCCTTTGGTAGTGTGCAGGGCACCTTCCAATATTATTAACACTCGGCAGTAGGGGCAAAGACATGAGTTAGGCACCAAACTGACTTCTCCATGTTCAATGAGTTGTATAGGTATTGTTGACAATTGGGTCTTACTGTCGATTTGTGGAGAACATCCTAGAGCCCTGGGAATAGCCTGGGTTATTTGGGGGGGGGTTCTAATTGGGCCCCTTTAAGTAAACAATTTAATTAGATGTAACATATTTCCAGAAGTGAAAACTTTATTTGGTGACAAGAGATGCCCTTTGGAGCTCTGTCTCCCCAATTATTTGATTTAGATTTTGATTTAGTGACTGTGTTTAGATTCCATGACTATTTTAGGAAGCTTCTACTCTATTACGTTTCCATGGGAACACTTGAATGGCCCTCAGCTTTAGCTGCCCATCCTCACGTTCTCCTCTTCCCCCGTCTCTCCTGCTTACCATCTCTTCCTGCGTTCACCCAGTTTCATCCTCCCATTCTTTTCTCCATCACTGCCCATTAATAGATATCTACATTTTCCCCTTCCTAGGGAGATCCATCACTCTCCCTTACTCTCTGTGAGTTACTCCCTTACTGTATACCTAACCTCTACGAGTTACTCCCTTACTGTATACCTAACCTCTATGGGTTACATGAATTGTAGCTTGCTTAACAAGATTTAATAGCTTGCATTCACCCACAAACAAATGCCTATGACAATCGTGTTTCTGGGTCTGTGTTACTTCACTTGGGGTGATTTTTTTCTAGCTCCATCCATTTACATGAAATTTGTATGATTTCATTTTAACAGCTGAGCAATAATACTCTACTGCATAAGTGTACCACATTTTCTCTCTTCGATAACCCAGTGACAGACAGCTATGTTGTTTCCAATTTCTGATTATTAAGACTACAGCATGAGTAAACATAACTAAGCAGGTGTCTCTGTAGTAGCATGAAGCATGCTTTGGGTATATGTCCAAGAGTGGTATAGCTAGATCAATTCCCATATTGCTGAGAAACTGCCAACTGACTTGCATACAAGTTTGCACTCCCATCAGCAATAAAGGAGTGTACCCCTTACTCTGCATCCTTGGCAGCATGATCTATCATTTGTTTTATTGATCACAGCCATTTTGACTTGTGTAAGATGAAATCTCAAAATAGTTTTGGTTTGCATTTCCCTGATGACTAAGGATGTTGAACATTCCCTTAAGCGTTTCTCAGTTATTTCTTTTTTCCCTTTTTGAGAATTACCTGCTCAGAGTTGTATCCCAACTTTAGTAGGCTTGATTATTTACTTAATATTCCCAATTTCTAACAAGTGATTAGGAACATGCTAACATCAATAGAGCTAAGATCACCATTCACTATCAAAGTGATTCAAATGCAGCATTCACCTTGTAGGCATTGAGGGTTCTCTACCTGCCCATGCCCTTCCCCTAAGAACACACAGAGAGAATGAATTACACTACCCTGTGCTAAGTAAATAGCTTTTAAACAAGTGCTTTATCATTTTAGACAACTTACCAATAAAATGGTAAAATAGAGAGCATGTATTTGGATCATAAACTCCTTCTATACTCTAAAGTCATCTCAGACCAAAATAAATGTTTTCTAAGAAAGGGGAAGGACAGGCGTAACGTTCCAACACATAGAAACCTGTCCCTTCTTTTGAAATAAGAGAAATGAATTTTAGCATGAAACTTCTTCACAAAACAGAAAAATTATAAGACAGCCTGAAGTTTTTTAATGGTAATTATAAAGTGGGCTGGTAACCAATGTGTTCAAATGCTTTTATAAATGATCATGAGACTCTTCAATAAGATACACAATGTGGAAGAATAATTAATAGGTTTTTAACAGGGAAATTCTAACATTTAAAATGTACATATCTAGCTAATGATTCAGTTAAGATAAATTGTTATTTAAAGCAAAAAATTAACACAAAGAATGGATGTAAAATTCATTTTCACCATGTGGAAGTAGGAAGAAGGGTAGAGCTGCATATGTGAACCTAGTATCAGAGCAATTTAACTTACCGGCACTAATCTGCTGTTTCTCATAAATAAGGAGAATTAATTTGTTCTGTTGACAGTGTCCTTTGCCTTGCAGAAGCTTTTCAGTTTCATGAGTTCCCATTTACTAATTGTTGATCTAAAACCTGAGCTGTTGGTGTTCTGTTCAGGAAGTTGTCTCCTGTGCCAATGAGTTCCAGGCTCTTCCCCACTTTTTCTTCTAACAGATTTAGTGTGTCTGGTTTTATGTTGCAGTCTTTAATCCACTTGGACTTTAGTTTTATGCAGGGTGATAAATATAGATATTTTTGTATTTTTCTGCATGTAGACATCCAAGTAGACCAGCACCATTTGTTTATTGTATGGATTTGGCTTCTTTGTCAAAAATCAAGTGTCCATAGGTGTGTG
The DNA here is from genome assembly GCA_907169655.1 of Acomys percivali. Classification (NCBI taxonomy): domain Eukaryota; kingdom Metazoa; phylum Chordata; class Mammalia; order Rodentia; family Muridae; genus Acomys; species Acomys percivali. The sequence goes on from OU015748.1 coordinate 4,484,462, forward strand.
GTTTTATTTCTGGGTCTTCAACTCCATTGATCAACCAGCCTGTTTCTATGGCAGCACCATGACATTCTTATTACTGTTGCTCTATAGTACAGCTTGAGATCAGGGATGGAGATTCCTCCAGAAGATCTTTTATTGTACAGGATTGTTTTAGCTATTTTTGGGTTTTTTTTCATATGAAGTTCAGAATTGATCTTTCAAAGTTAGTAAAGAATTGTGTAGATATTTTGATAGGGATTACATTTAATCTGTAGATACTATGTTGATTCTCCCAATCCACAACCATGGAAGATCTTTCCATTTTCTAAAATCTTCTTCAATATTTTTCTTCAAAGACTTGAAGTTTTTTTTCATACAAGTCTGTCACTTGCTTGGTTAGAGTTACACCAAGATACTTTATATTATCTGTGTCTATTGTGAAATGTGTTTGGCAAACTATGTTCATAGCAGCTTTATTCATAATAGCCAGAATCTGGAAACAACCTAGATGTCCCTCAACTGAAGAGTGGATAAAGAAACTGTGGTACATTTACACAATTTACTACTCAGCTATTAAAAACAAGGAAACCTTGAAATTTGTAGGCAAATGGATTGAACTAGAAACAATCATCCCGAGTAAGATAACCCAAACCCAGAAAGACACACATGATATATATTCACTTGTAAGTCGATCTTAAACAAACATAGATATCCTCTGAGAGATTTCACCCAGCAGGTCATCAGGACAGATGCTGGGACTTGCTGCTGGAATCTGGGCAGAATGCTGAGAGTGACATGAAAGAATGAAAGGATAGAAAGACCCAGAGGGTTTAGGAGCCCCACAGGAAGACCATTAAGGCCAGTGGATCTGGACCCATGGGGGCTGCACAAACTCTTGCACCAACCAAAGGCAATGTATGCAGTGAACCTAGACTCCTATTCAGATATAGCCAATGGACAGCTCATTCTCTATGGTTGTAGGGGGAGCAGAGACTGTTTCTGACATGAACTTTGGTACCACTGATTTGACCACTTCCCCTTGGTGGGGAGGCCCCTTGGTGGAGGGAAAGCAGGCTATTTCGATGAGACCTGATAGGCTGTGGTCATATGTAGGAGGTCCCCTTCTGTCAGAGGTCTAGGGGAGGGGAACAGGGCACAAGAGGGAGGGAGAATGGGAACAGAAAGATACAAGGGAAGGAATAATAATCTAGACGTAATCTGAATAAATTATAATAAATTAAATTGTTTCAAAAGAATTAATTTGCAGTCATGTTTACTACTTCAAACAAGACATGCTTGATATTTGACTACCTTGACCTGAAAGTCATTCAAAACGGCCTTGGTTTTCATACTTTTATTTCGTGACGGAGCTGTTTTATTTTAATAAAAACATATTTAGGAAATTGTGCCTCCTCCAAGAGAAATGGTGCTTTTGAAGGAAGTCCAAGATGATAATGCAAGCATTGCTTCACACCGGATACACGTGGACATGCAGTAGAAGGCAGCACAGCCAACCTTCTGTGCCCAGGAAGAGGAAAAGCTCATGTGGTGAGTCAGGTCGCTGTCCTCCTTTCTGGGTATTGTCACACCCAAACAATAACCTCACTCCATGGGAGCTTTCAGCTCTCTGTCCCACTGCTGTGGCATGGTCACATATCTTCTTTTGACCAAAGGAGGCCAGTTCTGATCATTCAATCACTGATATAAAAAGAAGCTGCCATACCAGCCTGCTGCAGGGAATGCATGGGCCAGACCTGAGTCAAGAACACATGAGCCCATATGTGACAACAGAGCCCAAAGCCCACATGAAGAACAATGCTTCCTTCCTCACGCACTGGGTTTATGCTACTTGCTGCACCATGGAGGTGGAGCACTAACTGAGGGCAACGCCTAATGATGTGGCTTTTTAGATTGCCGGTCCAACAAACCCCTTAGACACATGCTCTGGTTTTCTAATGAAATTTTCCACTCTGAACACACTGGGGCTCTTCCTCGGTTTTAGAACTTTCATAGGAAATTGACAACATAAAGTAAATCTTTATTCAAAATTGCAAAATTTAGAAACATTCATATTTGAGGAATAAGAGTGTTTTCCTATTTGTTCTCTTCCAGGATATCATACAAAATATAATCACCTCGTACACTGTTATTGAACATCTATTAATGTTCAGTAGGTGCTAGAAACATAAAGATGAGAAAATATAGGTTAAAGTAATAGGTCAGTTCACATAGTAAATATCAATGTTGATGCTATTACTATCTTCATCATCTTCTACATAAATAACAGAAATAACTATAATGTGGATATAATAAAAATACCTGCTAAAATAGAACTCTTCAGAACATTATAATACTTGCATATGGCATAAAGGTCCCAGTTCCTTTGAGGGAATATGAATGTCTCCATAAAGAATTAGGAGAAGAATTTTGAGACAGAGGAGGAGGGTAATCCGCTCCAGCATATGTAAAGGCACAAAACCTAGAGATGCTCAGCAGAACAGGTCCTCCCATCCTCTCCCTTCTCACGTTGCCAAGAACTTCAATTGCTAAGTCGCTGTCTTGAATTATCCTCCAATCCCCCTAATTCAGACTAACAGAAACCTCTTTCTAAGCTGCATCCCTGTGTCCTAAGCATAGTTCATGCCCTCAACAATTACAAAGAAATGGCAGGAAAATCCACAGGTCTTTCACTTTCATTTGTTACAGGAAGCATTCACTCAAGTTCTCAAATGTTTGGTAGTCAGAGACTAGTGCAATGCTCTTCCTAAAGTTCACAGGGATGTGGGCAAACTCATGTGGTGAGGAGATGCCCACCCACTCAGTCCCTAACTCTAGACAAAGATGTGTGTCAAGATAGGTTGAATCCATGCCAGTTTCAGGAAGGCAGCTGCATTTGGTGCATAATCATTTTTGCCTTAAGATAGGGCTGAATTTCAACTGCTTTTTTCTAGGCTTTTAAAAAGTAAATTATTACTAGTTTACTTTCATCAATGCTATTATTTTCCTATTTCTACTTGCAAACACCATTTGTGGGGCTGGATAGGTGGCTCAGAGGTCTAGAGCACTGGTTCTTCTTCCAAACGTCCTGAGCTCAATTCCCAGCAACAACATGATGACTCACAATCATTTGTAATGAGATCTGGTGCCTTCTTCAGGCATGCAGGCACACATGCAGGCAGAATATTGTATATATAATAAATAAATAAATCTTTAAAATATTCTGTTAAAAAAAAGACTATTTGCATACTTAATAGAATTTCAAATTTTACTTGTCCAAAGTCAAACTATTTGATTAATAATGCCTCCTCAATGTAACTGAGGAAATAAATAAGTTATTTTTCTTGATTATTATGCTAGCCCATTGGAGCTTTCATAACAAGTGTTATGGCCTGGTTGTCGCAACAAAAACAATCTTAGTATCCATAGTCTGGAAGCTGGAAACCCAAGGTCAGAATATCATAGAGGTGCATTTCATCCTACAGCATGAAGAATCATGAAACAATCAGGAATTATATGGATGTTACATTCATGCTCTTTTGGATACTTGTATTTGACAGCCTTGAAGAAAACATCTTTCCTATCTTGGTGTGTCTAAAATGCTGAATATTAATCAGTATCTACCACATCTAGTCATTGTCAACTTAAAACATCTATATTGACCTAAAAACATCCTAACCCCTAAACAACTAAACTTCATTGTAAAACTAAACAATCTGGCCTTCAACCCCATCAGAGACTTGAGACAGAATAAAATTGATTACCTGAATATACAGGCAGTGCAGGTTAGCAGCTTCCCAAATGAGAAGATGACAGAGACAGTTTGCTGCCTCAACAGTCACTCTTTTAAGGCTATCAATCCAATTGGATACAGATAAATCTTTATGGCCTAAGTAACCAGGATTATGGCCTAAAGCCACTGTGTCAAAAAACAGTTGCTTGGAGACTGGGGCTTTACCACATTGAGGAGGGTATAGATCAACCCACAACTACCACCTATGATAAGTACACGCATCCCTATTCACACCAGGAATTGACCTAAGAACACTCTTGAAATCAGACATCTTTAAAACTTTGTATCTCCAATCAAATATACCACAAAATCCTGCTGGCTCTACCTTTAATAAAAACCCAAATCCAATAGATCCAACCGTGCTCTACTCCATGGACATGGTTCAGAAAGGTGCCAGGATTGTCACAGCACAGAAGGAGGGACTGACTTCCCTCCTTCCCCTCCTCCTCCGTCCCGTTTCTCATTCTTTTTCCTCACCTTGACTACTCCTTATGTTTTTTTTCCTTCCCAATGTATTATTGCTATCTGAAAGTTACCTAGTCAACTGGACCATATGCTCTATTAATTAACATATACTGGACATATAAGTGGATCTAAATTATCAAAGTTTTTTTTTGTTAGCTTTAAGTTATATACTGAGGCATATGATAGCGTGATATTAATCCAAGCATTTCCAAGTGACTGGACTGGAAAATATTTATGGGTTCTGTGTCAAGTGCAAATCATCTGGTTTCTTGCTGTAAAACTGCTAGCGCTATACTAAAATGCTCTCAGTAATCTGCTTCTGAAGGCAGCTTGACTCATGGTCTTCAAGGCTCCAGTCAGGGGCTGGCCTTGTGGTTGGCCTCATTGCTTTGGTTCTGTGGCAAGGTGGCCCTAACACTACAGAGATACACCACACATGAAAAGCATTTACCTCATCACATTGAGCAATGAGTAGGGGAGTATCCAAAGTTTTACAATCCCACTGAAGTGAAGACTGCAAAAAAAGCCTGTTAAGCTCACCTCCCCCCCCCACCATAGGAGCACACTGGGAGCAAAACCTTTAACACATAGATTTGGGGGGATCTTCAAGGTTCAAACCAAAAGAAAAGAATTAAATGTAGATTGAAGTAGCCAAACTTTTCAGTGCTGGGCTAAGATTGCAGATGAAACACTAACATTATATCACTATGTTACTATTGTCCAGTTACCTTTCCATGGGCAGGAGGGCACATGGGCACGGACCAAAGACAAAGCGTGTGAGGAACACTCTGTAGCCCGGGAGAGACACACTTGCAATATGGCAGCGGGTGACCCTTGACAGCTCTACACAAACATGTTCTTATTTTCTTAACACAACTGTAGTTATAGCCAACAGGCAATTTAAATTTAAAAATACATTTTCTATATGATTTTAAACTCAAACCAAGATAAAAGACAGGAGCCTCCTCAGCCCATAGGTGGGGCATCGGCACCCTCTAGTTCCCTACATGGTTGCAGGATGGAGGAACTTGGGTTTTAGGAATGAGCTCCAGCGTCAAGCCATACTCACGAAAGATTCTGGAAGTCGTACTAGCGACCATGAGCATTCAGAAAGCCATGACAGACATTGAGCTCTGCTGTGGCCCATCTGGCCTAGCCGCAGGGAGACCACCACATTTGCTGAAGAGAAAGGACAAGATACTCAAGGAAAAGCCGTGCAACCACACCAAGGTGCTATGAAGTAAAGAGCGGCCTCTAGGGCAGAGATATTGCTACAGCTCTCACTGTGAGAGGAGCGGCCCAAGAGTAGACAGAGTGGAGAGCATCGAGGGTGTTCCAGATCCCATCATCTTGCTGTCGTCATAAATACGCCCCTCCCCTCCAGTAGACATTTGGTGTCTCCTCACATGATTAACCGTCTGAAAGGGTACAGTACAACAGTTCCACAGACCATATTGCGAGAGGAGGAAGCGAATGAAGGAAGTAAAAGCAGCCAGCATCACATACTAGGACAGGCAGTACCTCCATAACGAAGGCAGAGAACAGTCTAATGATGCCAAGGAAAAGAGACAGGAAACCGTTACAGGAGGATGTGTAAGGTGACATGAAGAAATAAAAAGTTACATGGCTGCCTGGACAAAAAGTAAAAGGGGAAGATGCATACAGAGCCACAGAGTTGGAATCAATACACATATAATAGCCAAAGTTGTGCTTAAAATTACACAACGCAAAATGGAATTGGCGAAGATCTTTAAGTGTCTACAGTATTGTGAACAGACATTGGGAAGTGAAAAGAAGCCCCCAATGAGTATTAGTTGGTATTCAGAACAAAGAGTGGGGAAAAAAGTGTTCAAAGATATGATGGGCAAAGAAATGCCTAAAATAAAGACTTGACTCTTTAGATCTTTTCCTAGGGGTGGAAAAACACGAAAAGATCAAGGCCAAAACACATTGTGGAAAGCCATTGAACTTGAAGAAGCAGGAGAGACGCTATAGATATCCAATAAGGAGGGGGGGAGAGCAAGGCATTCAGAGGGGATGAAAGGCATTGCTCTCATAGTCATCTGAGGCAGCACACGAAGCCCTGTAATTAAGGAGTGCCTTTCAGGGGGAAAGATGATTTGTTGCTTTTTAAAAATCATTTTAGAATCATGCAATTAGATAACCAGACAGTTGTTTGATATTTCCAAGCTTACAAACACTAAAGGAAGGCAGGTTCCATGAAAATTTCCTTCAAATATTGAGCAGTACTCTCAGTGCCTCTATAACAAAAGATATGCCAATACAGTAAGGAACACCCTGAGGTGCACACCTGCACACACATGGAAAGAAAGTCAAAGGAAAAGAGACAGAATGAAAACAGCACTCATTTACAGATGACATAATTGTCCACACACTGATGCATTTTATAGTGTGTTATAGAGATGAGAGAAACACAACCAACTCAGACAGACAATATTTTTCCACAATGAACTGCCACAAGCCCAGGAAGTAGAGGATTATTCACTCTCAGTGAACTCATGATGTGTATGGAATTAGAAGAGAATTCCCAAGTCCTTTGGGATAGAAAAATTACACCTACTAAAGGCCCTAAAATATAATCAATGCATGCCATATACAGTTAGGTGAGGATGCTGGATACTAAGAAGGAATCAATCCTTTGGGACCAAATTAAAACGTGATGAAACTACAATGAGAGCTCTAGATGGTACTGTAAGGGATGCTGGTAAACTTATTCTAGAACCTGACTGGAAGGTTTGACTAAGTTGTAAGAATGGTAATTTTAATACTGAAAAAAAAAAAAAGAATAAAAAACACAGAGAGTACTTACCTGGGCAGAATTTTTTTTAGCACATATCGAAATTATGGTAATGAATACAATGTATTACTGAGAAGCAAAATGGGTCAAATATATAATTATGTCTTTTTCTATAATATAGCTGGTACCTTGAAACAACTGAGGGAGTGTCCAGTAATTTTGGTAAAATTGGCTCACTATATATTAACACGAACTCCTCTCCTATCTAACAATAGACATACCTGTGGGTTTCAAACAAAAATACAATGCTCATAATGAGATTAGCAACACGCAGCCATAACTGTGATACTTGAGACTTCTTTAACATAAATTGCAAGGCACTGACAAAATACATTGATTAATCTGATTAAATAAAATAATGACCTCTGTTCAAGTAAGGAAACCATTGTGCAAATTTAAACAAGCAAACATAGTAGATTAGATGTCTGAGATTTGTCGGACTATGTGCAGGAAACTCAATGGAGGATATAGTTCAGCAACTAGGAATCTCAAATAATACAGATAACGGAACAATAAATGTTTTTCTTTTAATTTAAAAGTGCCAGTGCCAGTGCCAGTGCCAGTCGTGTTTATATTCTGGAGCAGGAATAATGCACTTTGTAGACTTGAGGTTCAAAATAATGAAGGAAGTGAGGGGGTTGCCTATGGCTCACCAGAGCCAAGCAAGTATAGAGTAAATCAAAACAAAAGTTGACAATGGAAAACCTGCAGTGGAAAGACAGGAGCTCATGCTCTATTGATTTAAATATCTGACACAATGACGGGAGGGTGGAGAGTAATATTGCCCAGAAGAGGATAAAGCTTATAAGCCTTAATAATATGCGTAATTGTTTATGTAATAGTGGAGACTGAGCATCGAAGGATGACATGTGCTGACTTCCTCACTGTAGCAAGAAGCCAATAATACGGTGCAAGCATCAAGCAGGGTGGCACAGAACACTTTGCATCTCACCCTTTAATGCTCATCATCGAGCCTTACCCTTGACTTCGGGCGTGTCCAGGCCCCTTATTTCTTGGCAAGGACATACCTGAATTTCAGTTCTCTTAGAACTAGAAATCTTATTCTGTTAGCTTCAAATGAAAGACAAGAGAATCAACAATCTTAGAATCATATGATATTTAATTTTAAAGGTATTTCAGTTTTATTGTTATCTTTTTTTTTCTGTATGCCTCTGCTGAGAGCAATGCCAGGAATGACGCTCACCAAATGACAACAATAACTAAACATGAACATTTACTTCAATTTCTTTGTCTTTTTCAAGTTGATCAGACTTTTAAGACACTTGACCTCCATAAAAATGAACTTATTATTACTAACAAAATAAAATAAAATATTAAGGACATAGTGTCAATAACTGAAACCATTCTTACTATCTATTAAGCTATAAAATTAGAAGAGAGAGAGAGAGAGAGAGAGAGAGAGAGAGAGAGAGAGAGAGAGAGAGAGAGAGA
>OU015748.1:4508328-4537442 GCA_907169655.1 Acomys percivali
GAAAGAAAGAAAGAAAGAAAGAAAGAAAGAAAGAAAGAAAGAAAGAAAGATACTCTATAGCTGGAGATAGGAAAGATAAGATTCTAAGAGTCCTGACACAGCATTATGAGACAAGAACCTCCAGTGATGCTCTTGCCCATCTAACACTGGGCATGAGGACACTCTGGCTGCCTGAAACACATCAGGCAGTGGGCGACTTTGTTTCCAGTAGTAATGAATTCCCATTAGTTACAAATGGTATTTATGTCTTATCATAGTGGTCAGTACCTTTGAGTGTCTAATTTTATTGAATGTATCAAACATATCAGGCACTTTCACTTTTCTGTTGCTGTGGGGCAAAAATCACTCCCAAGTAATTGGCTTTTGCTTTAAGAAGCATCTTCTGAGCACAGTCTGAACTCTGAGCTAAGGTAAAATGAGCTACACAATTCCTCTGCTTTGTAGTACCATGGACGGTGGCTGAAATGGAGTCTTGTAAGCCTGACATCCCATTTGGAGTGGACAGAAGAATGAGGTAGGTCTAGGTACAGTTGCACCTCCTTCCATGCAGCCTCCTCCATGTTTATTTGGGCGTGGTAGTCTCATGCAGTCAACGTTCCTATCAAGAGCCAAGGGGACCAGTTTGTCATTTCTGACACGGGTCTAAGTCAATCATCAAGGGGTCTGTTGAGGGAGCGGAAAGAGACCTCTGCATGTCAAACAGCATGATGGTAAAAGAGGGTGCTGTCGGCCATCTCTGCAAACATATCATCCATACAGTGGTTCCTATAAATATCATACCTTGTCTCTTCATTTTCCTTTCACTAGGAAAAAAGATGGCAGCTAAAATCAGAGATAAAATGAAGAGCAACACCAAATGGCAGCCAGTGTGGCCTGAGTGGAGTACTTACAAGGACTGAGGGCAGAGCTGGATGGCAGCACTCTGGCCTCTGGGGGACTCTGTACCATAGACAGGGCTGCTAGATCACTGCCCTGGCTTGCACACTTTTCCCCCTAACATTCTCACGGTTTCACAAAAGCCTAAGGATGCTGCCCATGCATGCAAACCCTTCCGCTCCTCTCTGATGCCTTGCGAGGCAAAGTTAAGCAGGGAGAGTTAAGGCCCAGGAAGATGCAGAACTCTGTTCTCACCTTGCTTCTGGGCCTCATATTGAATAGTAAGAACAACTTCTGCTTTATCAACAGCCCTCGGTGAATTCAATTAAATCCATGCTTGCTCTTTGTATATGCATGCATTGGTATGTTTTATGTGCTTACACACACACATATATGTATATATACATACATACATATTTAGAAACCAAGTTTTTTTGTGCTATGCAAAAGAATATATTCAGAAACACAGATGTTAGGATCTTGGCCAAACATTTACACAAGTAACAATTTGTGGCCCTATGAAATCTCATCAATTATACTTCCCCAGCCCCAGGCAGGAATGATATTGGAGTATTCATTAAATGGGTCTTTAAATAAAGAGGCAACATGCTCTTTTCATTAAGCTCTTAATAATCTTAGCTTGAATTGGACTGAAGAAATCACTAAAAGAAGCCATCAAGCAAACAAGAACATCTCTGTGCTCAGTCTATGGCTAGTTCCCTCATCAACTTTTTCCACCTAACATGGAAAAACACCAGCTCTCAGTGTTTAAGGCATTGTTAAAATTCTAAGGCAGCAACAGCAGAGCAAAAGGATTTCTCTTAATGAAGTCGATCATGTCATATTGGTAATAAGGAAATGGCTAACTGGTCCAAACAATAAATAAATAAAACAAAAACTTTGCAATAATTCTTACAAGTGTCGACCACTCTGGTAATAAAAATATCCATGACACAGCATCTCTTGTGCTAGTATTGAAGGAGACAGACTTTCTAGTTTCAAAGAAAAAGACATTCTCTTTCCATTACCAAATTCTGTCCCTGTAAATCCTTGGACTCATTTAACAAGAACTAGGTGTTATAAATGGGCTGAGTATTTTTTTAAGGCATAAAAACATCCCTTGGGGTTCTTTTGGCAAAGAAAAGAACATTATATCAGTCAAGAAAAATGAAAAAGATGTCAAGAAAGAAGAAGAAAAGAGGAACAACAGGACAACTAGCAAGTAGGGAGATGGAGAAAACTGTGAGAGAAAGGTGTGCGTCACCAGAGCCTACAGTATATAGCTTAGGATGCAGCCTCAACAATTGAGCCTTTAGGAAAATCATAGACTAATTCACAGAAAGAGAGCTGCCTTTAAGGGCATTACTGTGGTGCCAGATGTCTATAGTTATAATGAACTCTGAATTTTTCTGGTACCTCACAAAATTGGGCATTGTTGACATACTTGCAAGACTCACACAAAAACTGAGGACAATATAATTCAATGTGATGCTGAACTAATGGCTTTTAGTAACAATCATGAAATATTAGACTATTCATTTAATCATGACCTATAATGCAAATATCTGATATGCGGGCCCCAAAGGGGTCAAGACCCACAGGTTGATAACTTTTGGGATAAGAGATGTTTCAGTGGTTCAGGTCACTGGCTGCTCTCCCAGGGGACCCATGTTAGATTCCCACCACTGACATGGTGGCTCACAACCATTTCTAGTTCCAGAAGATCCAAAATCTTCTGACCTCCACAGGATTTGACATTTGGGATCATTACACAGTGGTGAGAGTGTCAGTGCTGGGAAAGAAAATGAATAAGAAAGATTCAATTTTAGTTAAAGTCAATTAACTTTTATATGCCAGGCATAATTAACTATGCACCAAATGATTTGGAGAGAGGCAGAGCAACATAAGAAAGACAAAATAAACTTATAACTTAAGTAAATCCTGACTTATTAGGAAGTAGTTTTGAGGAAGCATAATCCCATGAAATGCTAGATGCAGTTTTTCTGAAGGTGTTTATTTGGAAATAATTATTAATAGACATTATTCATGGTTCACATTAACAATGAATTAGTCCTCTGTGTAGAAAATAGAGAAACAAGTGATAAGGTTGTCCTGGAAGAACATTATGGTTGTTGAAATGGAAATGGCTCCCATAGGCTCAATGTTTGAATTCTTGGTTTTCAGCTTAATTGTTGTGAAGGACTAAAAGCTGTGGTTTGGACATCCCATTCTCAGCACACAGTGCACTCCCATCTTGAGGCCAGTGGTCACAAGGCCTGGGACAAACAGGTGGGACCTCTACATGCCTGACACCTACATGCTCAATCTACTGGACCACAGCCCTACATGGATTCCCAGAGCCAGTGGCTCTCAGGAACCACCATGTGAGACACCTCTGTCCACAACTTCCAGCTTGCCCTGTCCTCCCATCAGACCTGGAAGAGAGCCCTGCCCTGTCCCCTGTGCACCACATTCCTGGCCACAGTGCAGCCACCATCACCAGAGGTCCAGAGCCACCCAGCCCTGGACAGATAGGTGAGACCTCTACCCACCAGCCCCCTGCCTGCATGGGCCCCCCTGCTTAAGCACAGGAGGGGAGCCCGCTGCTCACTCCATGTACTAGACCACACCCATACACGCATTTCCTGAGGCTCCAGGGACCACCAGAAATAAACTGTGCCTTCTCCCTCATGCTCCATTTTCTGGCCTGAACACAGCCTGCATTATCGAAGACCTGCCAATAACAGAGACAACCAGATGGCTAAAGACCAACTTAAAAATGGAAATTACAAGAGCCAGGGCAGTATGGCAAAACCAGAACCCCAGTATCATACTACAGCAAGCCCAGGCTATCTTAACACCACTGACACACAAGAAAATGACCTTAAATCCAATCTTATGAAGATAATAGTGGCCTTTAAAGAATCCCGTAAAGAAATACAGGAAAACACAATTCAATAGGAGAAGGAAATAAATAAAACTGTCCAAGACCTGAAAATGGAAGTAGAAAAAAATAAAGAAAACAGTATTTAAAGGAATTGTGGAGATGGAAAACCTAGGAAAGAGGACAGAAATTGACACAAACATCACCAACAGAATCCAAGAGACGGAGGAGAGAATCTCAGGCATAGAAGATATGATGGAAGGAATTGATAGAAAGAAAATATTAAATCTACAAAATTCTTGACACAAACCATCCAGCAAATCTGAGATATTATAAAAAGACCTAACCTAAGAATAATTATAAGAAGGTGAAGAGGTCCAGCTCCAAGGACCAGAAAATGTTTTCAACAAAATCATAAAAAAAAAAAAAATTCCTCAATCTAAAGAAAGAGATGCTTATAAACATACAAAAAGCATATAGAACACCAATTAGATCGAACCGGGAAAAAATCCTCCCACTACATAATAACCAAAACACTAATATACAGAACAAAATAATATTAAAAGTAACAAGGGGAAAAGGCCAAGTACCATACAAAAGCAGACCGATCAGAATTACACCTGACTTCCCAACAGAGACACTAAAAGATGGAAGCGCCTGAGCAGATGTCTTGCAGCCTCTGAGAGACCGCAGATTCCAACCTAAATTACTATACCCAGCAAAACTCTCAGTCACCATAGACTCAGAAAGCAAGAGATTCCAAGACAAAACCAAATTCTTGGGTGTTAGCTACACCCAAGAAAACACAGGAAATATGTAATACTAAACCAGCAAAAACAAAAGAAGGGATACACATATAACACACATACTAACAGCACCAATAAAAAAAAAACAGGAACAAACAACAACCGGTTATTAATACCTGTCAATATCAATGAACTCGGTTCCCCAATAAGAAGACATGGGCTAACAGAGTGGATGCAAAAACAGGACCCATCATTCTGCTGCATACAAGAAACACACCTTAGCAATAAAGACAGACATTACTTGAGAGTAAGAAGCTGTAAAAAGGTATTCCGAGCAAATGGACCCAAGAGGAAAGCCGGAGTACCCATCATTGTATCTAATAAATAGACTTTCAACCAAAACTAATCAAAAGAGATAGGGAAGAACACTTCATACTCATCAAAGGGAAAATATACCAGGATGACTTCTCTCAATTCTGAACATCTGTGCCTCAAAGGCAGGAGCACCCACATTCCTAAAAGAAACATTACTAAAGCTTAAGTCACACATCAAACTCCACCCATTAAGAGTAAGAGATTCAACACCCCTTTCTCACCAATGTACGGACCATCAAAACAGAAACTAGAGAAATAATGGAACTAACTGGCATTGTGAATCTAACAGATATCTATAGAACATTCCATCCAAACACAAAAGATTAAGCCTTCTTCTCTACAACTCCTGGAACCTTCTCCACAATAGACCATATAGTCAGTCACAAAGCAAGCCTCAAAAGATACAGGAAAATTTAAATAACACTTGGTACTCTATCAGACAACTATGGATTAAAACTGGACTTCAGCAACAACAGAAACAATAGAAAGCCTACAAACTCATGAAAACATGGACAACTCTCACTGACCTCTGGGTCACGGTGGAAATAAAGAAAGTAATTAAAGACTTTCTATAATTCAATGAAAATGAAGGCACAATATACTGAAACCTATGGAACATAATGAAAGCAGTGCTAAGAGGAAAGATCAAAGCACTAAGTGACTTCATAGATAAATTTGGAGAGATCACACACTAGTAATTCACCAGCACAGCTGAAAGCTCTAGAAGAAGAATAAGCAAACATACTCAAAAGGAGTAGACGGCAGGAAATAATCAAACTCAAGACTGAAACCAATAAATTAGAAATGAAGAGAACATTACAAAGAATTGAAAAAATCAATAACTGGTTCTTTGAGAAAAATCAACAAGATAGACAAACCCTTAGCCAAACTAACTAAAAGGCAGAAAGAGTATCCAAATTAAAAAATTAGAAATGAAAAGGGGGACATAGCAGCAGACATAAAGGAAATCCAAATAATCATTGGGTCTTACATCAGAAACCTGTACTCCACAAAATTGAAAAATATAAACAAAATGGATGGTTTTCTTGATAGATACCACTTACCAATGTTAAATCAAGATCAGGTAAACAATTTAGGTAGACCTATAGTCCCTAAAGGAATAGAAGCAGTCATTAAGTTTCCTAATTGAACAACAACAAAAGTCCTGGACCAGGTGATTTTAGCATAGACTTCTACCAGACTTTCAAGAAGAGATAATATCAAAAGTCTCAAACTATTCCACAAAACAGAAACAGAAGAAACATTGTTAAACTCATTCTATGAGGTAACAGTCACACTGATAACTAAACCTCACAAAGGCTCCATAGAGAAAGAGAATTTCAGACCAATCTCCCTTATGAACATTGATGCAAAAATACTCAGTATAAGTTCAAAGCCTACAATAATGATTGCAAACTGAATCCAAGAACGCACCAAAAATATCATCCACCATGATCAAGTAGGCTTCATCCAGAGTATGCAGGGATGGTTCAACACATGAAAATCCATCAACATAATCTACCATATAAACAAACTGAAAGAAAAATAAACACAAGATCATCTCAGTAGGTGCAGAAAACCCTTTGACAAAATCCAACACCCCATACACATGTTCAAAGTCTTGGAGATATCAAGGACACAAGGTTCATGCCTAAACACAGTAAACACAATATACAGAGACAATAGCAAACATTAAAAATTAAATGGAGAGAAACTTAAAGAAATTCCATTAAAATCAGGGCCAAGACAAGGCTGCCCACACTCTCTGTATCTATTCAATATAGTCCCTGAAGTTCTAGCTAAAGCCAAAAGACAACTAAAGAGGATCAAATTGGAAAGCAAGAAGCCAAAGTATTGCTAGTCATAGGGAATATGATAGTATATATAAGTGACCCCAGAAATTCTATCAGAGAACTGCTAAAGTTGATAAACAACTTCAGCAAAGTGTCTGGATACAAAATTAACTCAAAAAAAAAAAAAAAGAAAGAAAAGAAAACAATTCAGTAGCCCTCCATTATACAAGTGATAAAATAGGCTGATAAAGAAATTAGGGAAACAGCACCTTTCACAATAGCCAAAAATAATATAAAATATTTTGGTGTGTGTAACTCTAACCAAGCAAGTGAAAGGCCTGTGAGAGAGGAACTTCAAGTCTTTGAGGAAAGAAAGCAAAGAAGATTTTAGAAGATGGAAAGATCTCCCATGCCTATGGTTTGGTGGAATTAACATAGTAAAAATAGCCCTCTTACCAACAGCAATCTACAGATTCAACACAATTTCACACAAAATTCTGACACAATTCTTTACAGGCCTTGAATGGGCAACCATCAATTTCATATGAAAAAGTAAAAGATGCAGGATAGCTAAAACAATTACGTATGATAAACGAACTTCTGGAGACATCACTATCCCTGATTTCAAGCTGTACTACAGAGCAATAGTAATATAAAAAAAGTGAATGGTATTGGCATAAAAATAGTCATACTGACCAATAGAATTGAATTGAAAATGCAGAAATAAACCCACACATCTACAGCACTTGATTTTTTGACAAAGAAGCCACAACCATACAATTGGAAACAAATAAAGCATCTATAACAAATGGCGCTGGTCTGACTGGATGTCAGCATGGAGAAGAATGCACACAGATCCATATTCATTACCCTGCACAAAATTAAAGTCTGAGTGCATCAAAGACCTCAACATAGAACCAGACACACTAAAGCTATTAGAAGAGGAGGAGGAGGAGAAGAGCCTTGAAGTCACTGGCACAGGAGACAACCTCCTGAACAGAACACCAACAGCTCAGGCACTAAGATCAACAATTAATAAACAGGAAGGACCTCATGAAACTGAAAAGCTTCTGTAGGGCAAAGGACACTGTCAATAGAACAAAATGGCAACCTCCAGAAAGGGAAAAGATCTTCGCCAACCCTACATCTGGCAAAGGGCTAATATCTAAAATATATAGGAACCTCAGGTATTTAAACACCACCAAACCAAATAATCCAACTTAAGATGGGGTACAGAGCTAAACAGAATTCTCAAAAGAGGAATTTCAAATGACTGATACGCCATTAAAGAAAAGCTCAATGTCCTTAGTTATCAGGAAAATACAAATCAAAATGACTCTCAGATTCCATCTTACAGCAGTCAGAATAGCTAAGAACAAAAACACAAGTGACAGAACATGCTGGTGAGGATGTGGAGAAAAGGGAACACTCCTCCATTGCTGGTGGAAGTGCAAACTTGTACAATCACTTTAGAAATCAATGTGGCACTTTCTCAGAAAATTGGGAATAGATCAATGTCAAGAACCAGCTATACCACTCCTGAGCATACACCCAAAGGATGCTCCACCGCACAGCAAGGACATTTGCTCGCCTATGTTCATAGCAGCCTTATTCATAATAGCCAGAAACTGGAAACAACCTAGATGCTCCTCAATTGAAGAATGGATAGAAAAACTATGATACATTTACACAATAGAGTACTGCTCAACCTCCTTCCTCACTCTTTTACAGATGGTCGCATGAGATGTGTCCCAGAGTCCCTATAACATGCCATGGAACACTGAAACACTGAAGATGGGAAGAAAGACCAGATGGTATGCATATGGCTCTAGGAAGAAAAGAAAACTTTTAACAGTAGCCACTTTTTAAAGCTTTGCAATATGTGTTAGCAAAAATATAATAGGGTAATGTCCTAAACTAAATGTAGTCTCCATGGAATTGAATTAGTAAAGTTTGGTATCGAGATGAATGTGGCTCTTTTTTGGAACTTTCCAAAGAAAGCAATTTATGTTAAGGACTAACTTAGTACCCTGTGATCCCCTAGCCTGCTTATCAAGGAAGTTATCGCTGTAAGCAGTTGCAAATGACACATCATAGAACTCAAGGCTCTTGCATGGTTCACCATGGGCTCACCCAGGCTACCCAGATGTGATTCAATACTGACTACAGGAATAGCACATAACACAATATGCTTACTCATACAATAATAGAAATTGAATGGGGGTTATCAACAAGTCTGCCTACTGCCCTGCAAATGCTGTGAAAAGACCTATATTTAATGCTGTGACACTTTGTAGATATTTGGGGAGTTCTATCTTTGGACCAAAGGCTGGAGGCATATTCTAATAAAACATTCCTCTCATGTGGCATCACGACCGCGAAATGCAATTGTTTGCTACTGGGAAGACCGAGTCTGTAGCCACGTCATTTCAATACCCTAACCATCTTCAACACTATAACACCCATATTAATATTTCAAATGCATTTCTCATTCTGGTCAATGCAAAGCAGTCATCTCATAAATCATTCAGCATTATAATACTGTTTTCATTTTAATAATCCTAATGCCTCTAAAATTCAGCGCTGCACGTTTATTTTTACTTATGACCCTTAAAAGTATACTGAAAATAACTTGCTTATGGTTGAATGCCCTGCTCCTTATTCAGATCAGTTCATTTTCTGAGCTTTATGTGAGTGTTCTCATGCTTTACTTTCCTGAGGAGTCTACCACTAAAAACACCAATGAACTGCGATGGCCAGCAGGGTACCATCAACCGAAGGGTGCAAAATGGTGGGCACACTGTGCTGGTAACCGCCAGCTCGCTACTCAGATGTAAGATCTTCTCTGAGGGAAAACATGCCTGGTACTGGAAACCTAGCTAATTCCTCAGACATAGTGGAGGCATATAAGAGCATATAAGCCACTCTGTTAAACCAGCATACTCTCTAACTACACTCTAAATTTCTAACTTTAAGCCTATAGGTAAGTGTAGTCTTCATCTCTCACCAAAGAAACTTCTTTTTGCAAAAAGTGGAGACCAGTACAAAAACAAAAAAACTACAACCCATCAAAATGCAGTTGTGTCAGCACAGTTTCTACTGATACATCTACCACACAACTCCTGTGTTTAAGCTTGGGGATCATTTTGAAGTCTAGGAGGAAAGAATGTAAGAGCCAGAAAAATAAGATTTTTTTTTTTTTTTTTTTTTTTTTTTGGTGAGGTTGAGTCTCCTAGAAATGTCAGAAACTATACCATGAAGCATCACCAAAATGACTTTCTAAACGTGATCTTAACAACAAGGACACTGATGGACATTCTGAAGAGGGAGAGAGAGAGAGAGAAAGAGAGAGAGAGAGAGAGCGCACTGAGGAGGCCTCAAATCTATGAAAGAAATACAAGCAACTAATGGATGTGAGGAACCCCAGAAAGAATCTTCACAGGAGTGAACAGGTTTTATCTGTGTATCTAGGAATGTAACACACATACACACACACACACACACACACACACACACACATGCACACCAACACCACCAACAATAACAACAACAAATAAAGAAAGAGAGACCATGGATTTTAAAGATAGCAAGTGACTACATGGAGGGTTTTGAGGGAGAAAAGGGAATGAGAAAATAATGTAAGTATTTTATAATTGCAAAAAATAAAATTTTTAAAGAAATATCTCAGATAACTGTTCTTTTTCTATATGCCCTAAACATAAAACAATTATAGAATTAAGGTCCTGAGTCTGACCTAACTTGTTGATACTTTCTTATTGAACTGTATTTAGCTGCTATTGAATCCAAAATTGTTGAAAGATTCTACCTCAAATAACCAATGTCTTTGCTTAGAATTATTGCTTATGCCATTGAAAGAAGTAGTTCTTAGAGAGAAAAAACAGAGCTCTAGCAGTATTATCTGATAAACACCTGCTTCCCTCAAAAATCAACAAAATCTCTTCCAAGTATGTAAGAAATAGAGTGGTAGTACACGCCTACAATTGCAGCACTTGGGAGGCTGAGGCAGGAGAAGTAGTGTCCTGGAAAGCAGCCTGAGTGTTTAGTGGGCTCTAGCCCAACCAGGATTATAGAGCACGAATATGTCTCAAGAAAAAAATCCAGGCTAGGAGGAGGAAAAAGATGGACAGGATTAAGGGTGGAGGGGTAGAAAGGAAGAGGGGGAGGAGGACGGAGAGGGCGGAGGGGTTGACATGTGAACACATGCCTATATAGAAAGGATTCTGACACCAGTGCCCACACACTCTACTAGAACACCAGCTACTATGACTCGTATTAATATTAGTTAATACTTGCAAACCTGCCCAGAAAAAGAGACAAAAACACCTTGGTACATGTGAGACATGCTATTAAAAATGCTAGGGTTTTTATTGCTGTTGTTCTTTAGGAAAGAGAAAAATATTAGGGAACAAAAGAACTTTCTTCAGAAATTAGAGTGAGAACTATTATGGTTTTGCACAAGATTTAACTCTGTTTCCTAGTTGGTAGCCAAAAATAGAAAATGTTTTGTTTTATATTCTACTAATTTGAAAAAAAAAAACAAAAAACGTATGTTTGTATATTTAGAAAAATATTCCTAGAACAACATATTATGAGTTTACTGTGTGTCTTGATGAATGAAGAGCCCCCAATTAACATGAAGAGCAATTTACTAACTGTAGTTTGTTCTTAAAAGTGTTCAGCTTTTCCATTAAAAACCTGGGCAAAAGCTGAAGCTATGATGCCAAATAACAGCTTCAAAGGCTGCTCTTTGAGGACAAAAGCTGTAGAAGCAGGAACTGCTGTTTTCTCCCGAGTCAACAATATAAAGATATCTTTTAGAGAATCTCTAAGAATGTTTCAGTTAACATGTCCATTGTAATACTAATTCTTTTGCCCCACAAATATTGCTGAGAATTCATTCTTTTGCAGGCTTGGTACAGTGTGCCTTTAAGGCTAAATCTTAGAAAGTCTACACAGGAGGATCAGGAGTTCAAGGTCACCCTTGGCTACATATAAGGAGACTGAGCCATTTTGTAGACTCAAAAAGCCAAGGTAAATAAACAGATATTTCTAAACATGATGCATACAGCTAATCGTCATCTTCAGTGAGTAAGGCATACCAACTATTGTACACACAGAGACCCAAGCAATCTAGTGACATTTTGACAAGTGACAGCTTATACCTGACTACTGTGACACAGTAACTACCTTCCATCATCTGAGTACCACAATCCACAGTGTTCATGCAATGGCGAAATTCTTTTTTTTTTTTTTACATTTTTTATACTTTTATTTTATTACACATGTAGCAGAGAGAACCATGTGACAATCATGAGAATAATGAGTTCTATACATGTTATATTCATAGTGAATTGGCCATCAGCATTTGTCCAGTTGAAGTGTCTTTCCTGTCTTGTTGGGTCTAAATTTCCGAATGAGATTCAATATCTATCCTATCTCAACTCTAATAGCTTAACTTATTTATCTTGATCTAAAATCATCTTGTTCCCTAACCAACTAGCTTGGTTGTAAAACTATACTATCTTGTC
Source organism: Acomys percivali (assembly GCA_907169655.1). Taxonomy (NCBI): domain Eukaryota; kingdom Metazoa; phylum Chordata; class Mammalia; order Rodentia; family Muridae; genus Acomys; species Acomys percivali. Next base: position 4,520,552 of record OU015748.1, read on the forward strand.
TTCAGTGCCACACACTCCCAAGTCAGGGTAAGCAAAATTCTTTTTTTTTTCATAGCCAAGGACTCACTGTGTACACCAGTATGCTCTAGAATTCACAGGATACCCTTGCCTTTGACTCCCAAGTGGTAACATTAAAAGAATGTGCCATCATATCTAGTGAGCTCTTCATTCTTTTTTTTTTTAATTTTTATTTTTTTTTATTAATTTATTCTTGTTACATCTCAATTGTTATCCCATCCCTTGTGTCCTCCTATTCCTCCCTCCCTCCCTCCCATTTTCCCCTTACTCCCCTTCCCTATGACTGTTCCTGAGGGGGACCTCCTCCCCCTGTATATGCTCATAGGGCATCAAGTCTCTTCTTGGTAGCCTGCTATCCTTCCTCTGAGTGCCGGGCAAAATTCTTTAAGAACAAGTTTATCAGAAAGTATCTCCATCATTAAATTACTTGGCTGTAGTGATATTATATGACCATTTTTGAAAAATAATATGTTCCCCCCAAACTCTAAGGTGACCCACATAAAAACATACTTACAGGCAAGAAATGTAAGCTCGAATGAGTAGAGGGGAGTGGAAGCATCCAAAAATAGCCAAGAAAACCATTTTATATACATGTTCCACTTCAAAAAGAAAAAGTGCACCTCCTGATCTTTCATTATTAAAATGATTATTTGATTGACAAGAGTTTTCCTGTCCCAGCTATGCCCACCAAGCTCCTTTTTCTAATCTCTATAAATAACCAACCACTCAACAGAGAAGAAGCTAGAATTCATCATTTGAAAACAGGAGGCAGAACCACCATTCCATCAGAAATTAGGCGGAGTCAGTGGGGAATGATGAGCGAATTTATAGGCTAAGTTTGGGGAACTCATCTCTCCTCCTGAAGTGCCTTGGTATACAAATATCAACAAACACATGATGTAAATAACTGTACAGTGTATGTCATCAATAATTTAAAGCTTTTCATTTTAGAGATATCCTAAGAAGTATCAGTTTTCAAGTTTAGTTTTGAATTCTCAGCCACATGTAATTAATGTCTATAGCCGTATGTTACTCCGACACAGGACAGAATATAAACAGCAAAATCACCATTTCTTACCTGAGAGAAGTCAAGTTCACCAGGTCCATGCACATCCAAAGAGAGGAAGCCAGAAAAAAAAAAAAAAAAAGAAAGAAAGGAAAAACAGAAGATCATTCGAGCACAATAAAAATGAGCCATTTAGAATAAAAACCATCTGCCTCCTGTTCAGAAATCTTTCAGTTTTTATGGACTTGTTTAGGTAAATAATTTTTCTGCCAAATATACATGAGTTAATTTTTCTGTAATGTGGCTGACCACTCACACTTGATACTCTAGGGCAGAACACAGCTGTTTCTGTTCACAATGATGGATGGACACAACCTGCCTCACATTTTGAACATAATTCAACAGAATGGAAAACACTGAGCGTGGCTGCATTACCAGCATGCACACAGCCAGCTGGAGGAGTCCTGAAACCATGCTCAAGATTATGTTAGAACGGGACCATGGAGCCAGCACACAGAACACGGGCGTGACCAAGGGTCCCACACCCTTCTGCCCCTCGCTGCTCAGGCACTGATTACAATCGGGAAGCAGTTTTGGCTTAACAACACCAAAGGCAGCCTTTGCGATTTGACTCCTAACGCTCTACACGCGTGTGACGCTCCTAACTTATAAGTGAGCATCTCAGTGAGTTGCGAATTCTCCATCTCCCAAAGGTTCTCCTGATGTGAAGGCATCCGGAAAACACCAGCCCCTGTTAGAATCCAAGATCATTTGCCTTGAAAGGATATTATAGTACAGGTAAAATGTAATCACAAAATATTTTCTAAAAATAAAAATCAGGATGATCTTCAGAGGCAACTGGTGTATACTCAACATCTCCATGTTTCCCATCACATCAGCAGGCCACGGAAAACCTTTAAGATGTACACCATCAGGAAGAAATCCAAAGTGCTAGCAATATGTCAGTGTAAGTCAATAAGCCAGAACACGTGTACTACATACACGGTTGGGGGAGGGGCCTTATGCACGTGTGAAGCAGAGATCAAAGTCACCAGGTTCTTTCTTCTTAGTTTTGCTGCAAGTCTATACTGTCCTAGGAATTAAGTCTATTCTAATATACCAATATATATGAGATGAAAACAATATTTTGTGATAAGAGCTTATTTGTGATAAGAACTAATGTGACACATTGCCTACAAAGATACAGAGTAATCTAATGCAATATGAGATAACATAATTGTGAGCTACAAGATTTATAAAAGCAAAACTCTCAAATTTCTCAATATCCTAATTGTGAAATCACTATAAATCCTTTATTTACAATCAAGCTAAACTCTGATAGTGTCACACTATTTACATTCTTTAGTCACTAGGAATGGCTTTGATCACATGATGTTCATAACCTTAGTGACCTGTCCTGTTGCCCTCTGGTCTCATCTCGAGCCACTGCCTTCTCATTCCGAGTTCTCAGCACATGCCCTCCTCTTCAGTTCACTGACACTTCCATCTTCCTCCCACAGGCATGTGGACATGGTTTTCGCCTCTGAATGGAACACAAACTCAACATTTTGCCCGTGTACTTCCTATTCACCCTTCAGACTGAGAATAGGTGTTGGCCTAGCATACCAAAGGCCCCGAATTTGACTCCGTAGTACCCCTAAACCTGGGTGGTAGAATACAGGTCTATAATCCCAAATACTTCCAGTGGTAGAAGCAGGTGGGTCAAGAGTTGAAGGTCACCCGTAGCCTCAACCAACCCTCAATTCACTTGGGCAGCAGACGTCTCCGGCTCGTCTGCGTATCACCAGTGCTCTCATCATCCCACATCCAGAACACAGAGTTACTAGCTTCTAATTAAACATTGCTTGTTATTCAATCAGTCGGTAAAGTAAGAGCTTATTTAGATGTGTAACATGTTGAAATAGCCATTGGTTGAGAAAAACCAAGGTTCTAAAAAGTTATCAGTAATGCCACAAGAATAACAAAAATTTTCCACTTAACTTTCCCTTGAGTCTCCTTTTGCGTATAGTATCTATAGGAACTGGAACATATCTATGAAGATTAACTTCTCTCATTTTACACTTTTCCACAGACTTCTCTTTCACCTGTGTAATTATACTTAATGTTTGACTGAACATGAGGTGGGGAGAGGAGATGTTGTGTGGAATTGATGGAGAGTCGATTTGAAAGCTGGTCAGGAGCTAGACAGATTAAGCTGTCTCCATCAGGAAATGACCTTAATCAGGTCATTTGATCCAAACAACACTCCAAGGAGCCCAAGTAAATAGTTAATCCTGCAGAGCAGAAAATGTTACGCCAAGCTGAGTCTTCTAGAAAAGTTAAAAGAAAAAAGAATGTGAATCAAAAGAGATTGTAAATTACTATCTGATGAGCAGGAGGTAGTAGATTCTGTTTGGCTTCAAGGAGGCAGAGTTGAAAGCTAATGATCTCAGTATCATAACCACTTGCTCAAGCAGTCTCCTCTGGGAGACATGACAAAGAAAGTAGATTGACAGATGAAAATAATGAGCCTTTGCCTGCTCCGGGGAAAGGACCCTGAATAGCAATGTCATGGGGAACTAGTAAATATCACCGCTGCTGTGGAAATAGGCAACTCTCCTGTTAGTATTAATAAGAATATTTATAAAGTGTCTAGAGCATATGAAGCCGTGACTGATAACGCTTGAGGACACAGGTGTAAAGGGAAGAGAGAGCTTTGCTTAGACTTTCAGGGACTTTTCATCCTGCCCCCTTACAGCCTCCTATTTTTGGAGCTGATGTAGCACAGAGGGGTGGAGAGATGAGAGTGAGGAAGTAAGCATGTTGTGAAGAGCACAGAGGCACGAAGGACACAGGGAGAACAAAGGAAGAAAAAAAAAGGAGCAACAGGGAGGGGGGTGAGAGCCTGGCCACAGAGACGGAGGATTGGGGAAAATAATTAGTTTCCCTTCAGAGTCCGTTGCACAGGAGCTGCTGGTTTCCACAGCACCTCCCACACCGGGTTTCTCCCTGCCTCACACAAGCCTGTACACGGGCAAGCAGGGGTTGTGCCTCATCCATCTTTCTCTTAGTGACCACCCCGGGGTTGAGAAGTTGTCTGAAGTCCTAGACCAGCCAGTAGAGTAGCAAGAAGGGCCTGCATGTGTCTTCTGAGGACAGATCACATGGGGGAAGCAACAAAGACAGTCCACGTGCCCAGGATGAAGGGCCATGAGCCCCTGTCACTAGTGTAGCTACAACTCTTGAGGGGAGCAGAGGTGTTCTGAAAAGTAGAAGTCTGAGCTCCTCTCAACTCTTGCCACTCACTTCCTGCCGGCCTTTTGTGGACTGATGCCACAAGAGAAGGGCTGGTGCCATCTTCCTGGAAACAACGGACCAGTTCCTCCTCTTCTTACATGAAAGGAAAGGCAGAGGCGACTCTTACTGGTGGTTGCTTGTTTAAATCAATAAATATAATTTTTAAAGTTCTCACTTACTGTCATAAACTTCCCTCAACGCCCATGATGAGAGTTCTAAGGTTCTTTGATTTCTGAACCCGCTTTGATTTCAGAGAGTTCGTGTGTGTGTGTGTGTGTGTGTGTGTGTGTGTGTGTGTGTATGTGTGACTTAATTGGTGTCTAAGATAGACTACCCAGATGCATTTGCTCGTCCCTTCAGGTCCTGAATTTATTACACAAGGGAATTCAATAAACTTCCATTTCTTATCAACATTCTGAATCTTTTGTTATAAAATTTTAAGATGAATGTTTAGATGGGGGAGATCTTCTTGATATGAATTTAGTATTTTAATTTATAAGTGGATCTGAATGAAGAGTGTCCAAACCACGTATGTTCTCTTTTAAGCTGTATCTTAGTGTTTATTTCTTTATAGTGAGCAGAGGAACAAGCGCAAGGCACAAGTGTGGGAGTCAGAGGACCCCTTTGAAGATCAGGCTCCCTCCTTCAGGTAGGCTCCAGGGCTTTGGAGGCAGGCTTGGTGACAAGCACCTTTCTACACCGAGCCATGTCATCTGCCCTTCATTTCGCTTTAGACACGTTGCCATTTGCAAGGCATTTATTCACCCACTGAGGGCACTTTAAAGTGAAAGGCCACCTGGGGCAGCTCACGCATGGACTGAAGACTGCTGGCTTTCACTTCCCGGAGCCACACTGAATCTTCACACAAACCGCTTGTTGAAGGGAGACTGAAGAACTGGCAAAAGACAGTAAAACCTCAGTGTCAATAATACAGCCAAGAAGAGAGAAGCTGGAAGAAGCGAGTGGTGTGTGAACTCTGGGAAAGCTTGCATTGCCTTCAGGACAAACAGCTGAATTAATGAAAGCCAGGAGACATAGATATCTTCATCGCATGAGTTATCAGTCTGAAACTTGGTCATTGGGTCCACTACCAGCACACATGTGTGTGTGTGCACACACGCACGCACACACACACACACACACACACACACAGAGTTAATGAGAGCTCTTTGGTAGGGAGTAGTAGTGTTTTCTAGAATGTGGAATCCCATATTTCAACCCAATGAAGACACAACTCATAATTTCTGGTCCGGGTAGACCCATATGACAAATTCTAGCCAATGAAGTGGGAGCAGAGTACAGGGGCCAGTTTGTAGAGTAAGGCAGGAAGACTGTCACACAGAGGCCCCTAGCCATTCTCTTTCACTATGTGGCTGATCACAGAGGGTCACTCGCTCCCAGTTGAGGAAGAGGCCACACACGGTTGAAATGGCTGCGTTATTGAGCATGTGGAATGACTGGCCAAAAGATTTTCCTAGGCCAATAGTGGATCTGCTTTTTTAAAAAAAGCTGTTCTTAAGTTATAGATATTTGATTTTTTATTGATTTTTTTATATCAACATAACTTAGCTTGAACTAGCTAACAAAGTCCAGTGTCCATATCGTCAATCACCAAGTTCTGTACTTTCCGTCTCATCTATTTCTTAAATCTATCCAGTGCTAGCCATTGTCAGCGCCTTAGATCGTGGTATCAATCCTTACCCATACCTATGGAATTGGGCTGCCAGTCTCAGATCTCATTCCATTCTGTTCATTTCCTATACTCTCAGAATTTGAATTTTAAAATTGAAAACAAACCTTTTTATTTATGGGAAGTTGCCCAGTGGTTACCCATTACACTAAGCATCAAATAGAAAAATCCTCCTATACCCTCAAAGGCCTACAAAATGGAGTCTTTGTTTCCCTTGCTGTCCTTGTCTCCTGATGACCTGCCCTGCACATTTAAATACTGCCAGAACTCCAAGGTATAGATTTATTGTTGTCTCACTGTAACACTGTTGTCTAATGGTGATCAACACTTCCAGGGTGACTCCGTCAAAACTGCTCCCTTCTGACTTCCTCGTGCAGAGTTACATCATCCTGTCAATCTCTAACTGCTCCTGGGAGCAGCCACTAGTTTGGAGAGATCCTTGGCACAGGGACTATATTCTATGTCTCATTCCATATTCTGAGCTCACATACAGTGGCCTTCGGATAACGGCTTGTCAAATGAATGAAAGTCCTGTTGGGTGGGTGAGTGGATGGATTGATGGGTGGATGGATGGATGGGTGGATGGATAGACAGATGGACAGATGGGTGGGTGGGTGGGTGGGTGGATGGATGGGTGGATGGGGAGATGGATGGATGGATGGATGGGGAGATGGATGGGTGGGTGGATGGATGGATGGATGGATGGGGAGATGGATGGATGGATGGATGGGTGGATGGATGGATGGATGGATGGATGGATGGATGGGTGGGTGGATGGATGGAAGGGTGGGTGGATGGGTAGCTGAGTCCAGTGTGCCTTATTCCTGGCTTTCTTTTCTAGTTATTCCAAGGCTATAACACAAGAAGAAAGAGGAAGGATCTATAAGTCTAATCAATCTGCATTTAGTTTCCCCTCTATAGCTAGAAATTTTGTGACCACAGCAAGCAGTGTAATCAAATCCCATGTGCAAACTGGAGTGATCACTTCTCCCTTGTGGAGTTGTTGTAAACAAGAAAGTTGTGAACATGAAAGAGGCACAGGAGACACATAGTGCATCGTATCCATAATAGCACGATACCATGGTTATTATTATCAGTCACATGGAAACGAGGCCAATGGTAGTGATGGGCATGCACTTGCTAGAGAGTAAGGGCAGAGGTCAATCAGACAGGAACTGAGTGAACAATTGAAATGTTGAGTAAACTAGGAACTATGTGGGTGTAGACAGATTGCTCTTCAGTGCCTCTGTACACTTCCTCTGCCCTCCTCATCCTTTGTATACCTCTACACACATACATTATAAGGCTATCCGAGCATTCCTTTCTTCTCCATGTTCTTGACATCCTTAAATCCCTTCTCTGCCTTCTCTGCACATTTACCTTTTTTAGATCTGTAAGCACTTAATGAACACAAACCAAACCAAGTGATCTACCCTCATTTAAAATCCAAAGTCCCAGTTCTAGGTTCTCAGTTGGTGACATCAGTTATGCATTGCACACATATGAACTGAGCACCCACTGTTCTGTGCCTCGGGCTCTGAGTTAGGTACTTTTTCTCCTTTCTAAGCAAACATTAATTAGTGACAAACTACTGGCCATACCTAATTAGGATAAAATTATTTATAGGAGAAGTTAGTTCCCCTTTTGATACTTTGGCTTCCTTGGTACTCAATTAGAAACTTTTTGTCTGACTTTATTTCAGTCCTGTCTTTAATGAAGCATGCAACAAATGGATAATACAGTGCTTTATTTTCGGGATGTATGAGCTTCTTAATCATGGAAATTGGCCACTCCTTGATTGAGCGATAAGATTGAGACATAAGGACGTGTGTGGTTACCAGCTCTTGTTTAAACAAGCACATGCACTTTTCTCTTTAACCAGCAAGACTCATGGCTTTCAATGAAACCAGAGCACATGAAGAATACTTGGATTTTAACTTTTGTTACATAGTAATTGCAGCTTCATTCTTTCCTTTTTTTTTTTGTTTAGAACTTTCACGTAATATACTTTGATAATGTCTCCCTCTCTCAACTCCTTCCATATCCTCCCAACCTTCCTATGCAGTTCTCATCCTTAAATGTGTCTGTTGATCACAAGGAGACATATTTTAATATGCCCTACTTCTTTCACTGTCCCGTTATCCAGTCTCAGTGGTGCATTGTCTTCTGAGTGAACTAAAGAGGCAGCAGTACTGGGGAGGGGATTCTGGCCAGAAAGTGCAAAATCTTACCTTGTTGTGGGTGCTAGTTAGTGCAGCGGGGATCAGGGGTGAGTCAGGATTGCCTCTGCCCTCACAAGGGGAATGGGAAGACATTCTCCACAAGCAGGGTTAGGATAAAACATGAGTTTTTGCAAAGCAAAACACACAGGGTATTGAAGAGTAACCAACCCATTCCCAGGAATTCACACCCAATATTAAGTATCTCTGACTTGCGTGAAACCCTCCTAACAATTTGCTGTAATTGCCCCTCTGTGTGAAACGCTCCGAATTATCTCAAGGAACCCAAGGACACCATCACAGCAGGCTTTGCCATGCTCTGCTCTGCTGTACCAGCTTTTGATGTCAGCTTCTCCTCAGGGACTGGCTTCTCCTCAGGGGTTGGCTTCTCCTCAGGGGTTGGCTACTTCTTGTCACTAACAGCTCACACATATCTCTAGTTCTATGACTCAAGCCAGTACATCACAAGCGTATCCCATCCAAGTGAGCAACACTTGGCAACATCCACAGGATATAATGTCACCACAGGTGCTAATCTGTCTCAAGGAATTATTCCAGGCTCAGTTCTCAGCAGCCCACCCATTGACTACGTCTAGGAACCTCAAAAGGGTTGTCAACAGAAATCAGTCTCATTATCTATGGCCCAGGGTCTCAACGGAGAGCAAGATAAAGGTTGACTCCCTGTCATGTCTGTCTCTCATTTACTCCTTGCATTTAACAGCTTTCACATGCTATGATGATGCACATTTGTCCCTTTCAGCAAACATGGGGATCACTCTTATTTTCAGGCACTGTTATCTTCAAGCACAAGTTGACCATCTGGGAAGACATCAGTGAACATTGGAGGGCAGGTAAGCTCTAAAATGACTGGACCCTTAAGGATGAGAAAATGTTGGGTTTTGTTTGCTTGCTTGATTGTTTTCATTGCTGTTCCTGCTTTTCCGCTCTTCCTTATGGTAGGATTTTTAGAGGGGGTTAAGCTAATCATTCTAAGTTTTATTTCATCCTGCAAATTTGTTTTGGCACATGACCACAGCGATCTACTTTGTTTGCAGGGCCGAGCCACCCTGCTTATCAAAGGACAGCACTGAAATGACTTCAGCTGTTCTTCCCTTTGGTGATTAAAGGAGGAATTCAGCCTCCAATTAAGTAATATATTCCACTAACAAAGAAGAGAATCATTTGGGAAGGCCTCTCCTTTGTGATATGCCAGTTGCTGGGAAATGGGCATTTTCTTAGGATTTTATTTTGTCCAGTTTTTCCAGACAGCAACTTTAACAGGCTGATCATGGTCGAAGAGAGAGCCAAGGTTTCCAGGGAAATAAAAGAAAACGTGTGAAAATGGCTTAAAGACACGTACATCTTTATTACCAAGCAACTAAACTATTTTGCTTGTATTAACACACGCGGCCTTAAGGAACACATACATTTGTGGAGCCTATTTTAACAGCTCTTGTCAGCCACCTGCCACTGCTGATTAGCATACTCAGAGTTCTGTCAGCACAGTCTTCCCTCCCCGTTCCAAGGCACTGCTTAGACCATGGAGCATGCTCGTAAGTCACTGCTCATCTGCCTGGTCCCACACCAAAAAACGGTAGAAGCCTGAGGAGTATAAATAGCTCAAAGAGTTGAATCCATTTAGAATCCAAGAGCATCCAATATTCTGTTTTGGGCTTTGGAGCAGGAATTTTCAAATGCAAGGACATGAATTCAAAAGTTAATGTAGGAATAACAGAGCCAATTATCATCCATTGTGCTAGGGCGCACTTGCACTTTAAATTTAAACTTCACCTTTTCCTCTTGGAGAAATTCCTGGAGCTGGAGACTACTTTCCCATAAGGCAATGAGCTTGACAATCAACAGGGTCCTTAGTTCTCCTTTGTGCTTTATACTCAGCTTCTATTTGCTCATATGCATTTTTTAAAGGCCTGCGCCTTAGTTTCTCATCTGACTCTTAGAAATGTAAGAAGCACCTGGAACATTATTCAAAAGCAACAACTGGAATGAACTGGAGAGACAATTATTTTCTGTAGCGTAATTCCCGTTTGAACAAGCCTCCCTGGGGCAACGTCTACAGAGAGGCCATATCTCCTGGGCTGCTAATTTCCCTTCATGGCAACCAGGTTAGTGTTCCACTTAGTCTGCTGAGTAAAGATAGGAAAATAGCTCCACCATACTAACTTATGATTATTAAACTTGTATCACTATTACTAAGCACTGGGTCTTTCCTTCTCTTTCTCCTCATAAACACACTCACACAGAACTTACATGCTACATAGAACCCACCACTCGATGCACGCAGATCTCCATCACTCCCTTGTGTGGATTTCAGACCTCTGCTTCATCTGTGGAGTATACTATCATACATTTTTTAATGCTTCCATTAGTGAACATGATCACTGAACAAACCCGCTCGATGCTCGTGCCATCTTTCTCATCCACCCTTCCCAATGGTCCCTCTAGGGTCTAGAAGCAAGAGTCATTTTCCCGGGCCTTGCTCTAGTCTCACACGGTTAGTGCCACACTGCCATCACTAACAACTCCACACAACGGACTAAAAGCAAGTGTCAGTGTCATCTCAGTACAGCGCTTAATGCAGAGCACCGACATTAAGATGTGTCCAAAAGAAAGGAAGAAAGGAGGGGGCACATAAAAGGAAGAGGATTCACTGACCAGGAAAAAAAAATCAATGAAGCAAAAATGGGCCATTTTCCTCCCATTGATTTTCACTGTTCGTTGTATATTGACAGTCACTTCTGTAGCGTTCTCTACCTTTCATTGTTCACCCAGAGGCCACAAGAAGACAGGAACTCATAGCAAGCAGCCATGCCCTTCCTAGTCTATTAGGTTACAACCACATAATGGGAAGAAACCCACGCTGAAAAAATAAAATCAACACTCTAATTTCTCACTTAGAGTGGATTTCAGGTGATGGTTTCCTGAGCAACATCATCCTTACTTTTTCAACAAAACACTGTAGCTCTCACTCCCTGACCTCTTGACTCCCACCAGCCACTTTTGCAGTTCTGTTGTCCTGCGGGAACTAACCAAGATCTACCCTTTTCTAGATTCAAACTCCCTATTTTAGAGAAATTACATTTCACAAAATATGTCATCCATCATCTGCAAAGGGCAGGGAGTAGAAGTCCCAGCCAGGAGCACGGCACACGTTTTGAGTAATCATTCGCTGCCTCCATAGAGCAAACTGCTACCTGCAGCCAAAGACAGGGGTGAGATGAGGAGAAACCTTCCCCAGAAAAGGTTGCAATGCCAGACACTTTGGATTCCAGCTCAGAGGCAATCAGGGGTGTGTCAAACTCCATACTTATTTTTAGCACATGCACATGCATTTTAAAGGAAGCCAGTGTCTACATTTTAAGGAATTATTTACTGTAATGTGTCATGCAGTCACTTAGGTTCCAGAGTATGTTGGCACAAGTACTCAGATTAAAAATAAACTCCTTTTCATACATGTCCGGAATATGAATGAACTCAGCTCTGGTGGCACAACCATCCTTTGTCTTTTAAATAAGGAAATGAACTAATAGCATGGACTTCCACTGCAGGTGGGACTAACCCTAAGGGGGGTCCTAAGGCTGAACCTATAATGTCACCATTAATGGCAGGGAAAGAGTGTCCTTTGTGTAGTTAAACCCACCCGATGTTCAAGCAGAGCCTGCTGGAAAGATAGTATTCATGAAATATTTGCAAGGAGGTAAGGCAGGACACAGTTGACTTTGGGAAGAGAAGAGCAGTCTGAGAATATGCTTGTCATGCTAAATACCTGGGTGGTCTGTATAAGTGACTAACAGCTACACCCTGAGAGATCAGGGCTGTGCAGGTTAGGTGTTAAATATAAGATATTCCGAACCGAAGCTTATTGGATAAAGCAGAGATCACCAACCACCATCCATTGCTACCATCTTTCTTTGTTCTCTGCCTTTCTTGTATCTTCTCACCTTCATATTCTTCTCCTATTCACAAGCCTTGAGTGTGTGCCTCCTGGGAACCTAAAACTGTGATTCCTGCCTGTTAGGACAAAAAAGGTAAGTAAGGTTACTGTAGCCCCCCCAAGAAGCCTTCATCTCCACTAGGAGGGTGAGTTACAACAGCAGCCCAGCACTGACAAATGTGATGCTTGTCTTCCTGCAGGATGCTGAGAGAGTCGGGTGAAAGAATGAGATGTGAAGCAACACTCTGTCTTAAACAGAGACAGCCTGGCTGAAGATGAACTGTGCACACATGAGAAGGAAATTTGGAAGAAATGAGGCTGGAGCGACCCACCGAGAGGCAGCTGTACACCTCGGTTCCCTTGATTGAGAATTTGAACGTGTGTCTTTAAGGCTGACCACTGGGAGTTTGACTATGCTCCACTGAGTATCTGGGCAACACGAGTTAGCCTTGGTGTGTTTTTCTTGCTTTTTTTTGGAGGGAAGGGCTCAAGGGTAGGAGGCTGGACCTGGAAGGAATGAGAAGCAAGTGGGATAGCGTACACTGAAAATTAAAAAAACAAAAAAAATTGAACTTGACCTTGAATTCTAATAATGCATGAAAATCATGTAGTTGGTTTGGGTTTGTAATAGATATGATTGTTGCTCCCAGAATTACTCATTCCCTTGTGACCCTACAACAGAATGGAGGTAAGATGTGCAGCCCCGCCCCACTGACACTTGGCTTGTCCTGGGCTTTTTCTTAAACCAAGGAGATGCAAATAGAGGTAGCATTGGCCACATCTAAGCCAAGTTCTTCAAGGCGCTGCGCTTCCACAGATTCCTAAGAGGAGCAAGGTCCGAGCAGCCTCTGCACCTTCAGCCCCAGGCCTGTTTTTGTACCCAGCACAACCACACGTAAGCGTCCTTCCTACACAAGCAAGGCCCAGAAGAACAAGTGCATGCTGTCGCGAGTCCATGAGATGTGGGAAGGTGCCCAGCGTTGCTGCCTCCTTGTACCGCGAGCTGAGTAGCAAAACCTTTGCATCTTACTCCAAACCCCACCGCTGACTCTTCAAGCAAAACAGTAAGAGGATGGTCCCACTCCAACTCCATCAGGAAGGAGCTTCGGATAAAATTAGCAGTTTGCGTAGAGGTAATATATCACATCATGTTAGAGAGAGAAGCAGGCTCTGGATAAAGTCATGTTCTAATAGAAGTCTTTTGAGTGTTTACATTGCTTAAGAAAAGAGAGGACTCAGGGCGTGGTGGCGCATGCCATTAATCCCAGCACTCGGGAGGCAGAGGCAGGCGGATCACTGTGAGTTTGAGGCCAGCCTGCTCTACAAAGTGAGTCCAGGACAGCCAAGGCTACACAGAGAGACTCTGTCTTGAAACAAAAAAAAAAAAAAAAAAAAAAGAAAAAAGAAAGAAAGAAAGAAAGAAAGAAAAGAAAAGAGAGGACTGGGAGAGGGGTGTCTGGTGGGACCTGTGAATTTAAGTGAAATGGAAGTGCACGAGTTCTCTTTCTCATTCACAATTCTCCCCCCTTCTGAGTGGCCCATAGCAGGCTTTGAAAAAAAAAAAAAACACCAAAGAAGGGAAGTTGGTCTGTGGATGGGGAAACGCAGGTGAAATACAGGAAGAAGCAGAAGCTAGTAGTGAGTTGACCCCTGAAGTCAGAGTACATCCTAGATAAATTGCCTTGCTTCCTGCAGCTGCCACTCCCAATTCTCAGTCCTCCAAAGCCTGACAGCTCTCGCTGCCTTCTGCCCTGAAGATGTGATTTTGAATCATAACAATAAATTCTTTTTTTTTTTTTTTTGCTTACACTTGAAAAAGTTTCTATTACAGGAGACCAAAGGAAATTAGGAAAATTCATGTCTACTATGGGTCATATGTATGCCAGACAAGGAGGAAGCACAGGAAATAGACAGATATATAAATGGATAATCACTTCAAAACCATCCCCAATGCCCTAAAAATACACATGTCATGCAACTCCGATACTGGAGGACCGTTAAAAGTCATCTTGGAGTAAATGACTTTTAATCAGAAAGTCAGATAGCAATGGAAGACGGCCAGATGAACAGTTCTCTGAGAGGGTATAATCAATATGTACAAATTTCGTGTAGGTGGCTAGTCAGGAGTTTGATGAATGGCCTTGGACTTCATAAACCAAGGAATTGATACTATTGAGAGAAATTTTAGTGGAGTCATTAGGATAAGAACAAGACTACAGTTGGTTAAGGAAATAAGTGAGCAAATAGAAATGGGCAATTCATTCAGCAGTGTGAAAACAAGCATTGGCAGAGGAGGTAAGACTGAAAGTAGAGGGCGAGCAGATGCCACCGAGGACTTCCGCTTGCTTTTGTTTGATTACGAGGGAAAGCTTCATATTCCAGACATGAGGAATAGATGTCATGAGCTGACACGTCTTAAAGAGGATGTCTTTTGTGGGAAAGAATGAGCAGAAGGAGAAGTACAGCGAAATTGGGAAATAATGTGTCAAGAAGATAAAGACAGTCCATTCAGACTGTGCAAATTTAGTCAAACTAAACTGTTCTTATTATAAACCAACCGATCGGGAGGAAATTATTTTGGGGGAAAATGCATTGCCATCCTCAAAAGGAATGTCTGCAAACTAATTACTATTCCTAACTTATTCATCCCCAGTGCCTTACCAACATGATCCTTTGTAATAGATTCATATTTCAAAGTGTGGAATAAAAATTATGTGCCAACTAACAATGACACAGGGCCTATTCTCACAGGTGTAACAGCGAGGTGGGAAGTCTTAGCACTATTAAATTACAGGGTTGGCCTCCCTTTACAACCTTCATTTCCATGGTGTGTTGAACGTATACCAAACAAATAACTGAAAATCTAATTTTATTAGCTTTAGAGTGACTTCTGTATGCCTGTATCATTATTTGATTAGGATAAGGGTTTCCTTAGGAAGGAGCATGTTAGCATGGAAAGAAAGCTTACTGTGTGCTATGGAATGGCCCAGAACACAGGGAGTGTAGTGCTTCACCAGCCACTTTACGGAGCCTTCACAGGGACGCCGGGTGCCACAGTCACTACGGTTATGTTGCCACTGTCACCACCACTACAACCATTCCCTTCATTTCTATTTCCAGCAACATCACCACCAAGGTGACCTTTGCCATCTTCAGAGCCACACCCACTGTAACCAACGTGAGTTCCATCACCAGCATCACCACTACCACCACCTCTTATCCCATCACCCTCACAAAATAACCTCCACAGATATTGTCACCAACAGCCCACTTTCCTAGTTTGATCTTGGAACCGTGAGTTGTTTGAGTCAAACATTTTAAACATGTATCGACTTGTTGCGTTGTACCCAGATTCCAGGCTACCATGATACCCTGTCCATTCTTTGTAATGGTTAAGCATGTTAGAACTATGGGTAGGAAAATACACTGTTCTGAGAGAAAAAACAGAGGGCAGTAAGGAGACAGTAAGGCTGTGATGGTGACAGCCTGCCTCTCGAAGCACACTGGCCAGCGGAAGGATGGATTTTTAGATATGAACGTCCAAAAATAGCATGTGCAGCCAGGGCTTTATCTTCAGTGTCTCAGCATTGATCAAAAAGGGGGGATTCAACTAAGCCAATGACGGAGAAAACTAATTTCATGGTAAAATAATTCTAAAATGTATTTAAGGTGCACGTGCAAAACCATTTTCAAAGAAATCTGCATTACAAAACACGCGTGGGAACCGCAGGCTCCACTCAGACAACCTCCAGCTGCTAAAGAAAAACTGTTATTCTTCGTTTCCCTCCTACTGCTTCATGTAAACAATTTTATGAACCAGGAGAAAGGAAAAAAAAAAAAAAAAGAAACTCCTAACCACATAGGCCTTGTCAAAAAAAAAAAAGGGGGGGGGGAGCACAGTATGCTGTAAATATTTTGCTTTGATTCATCCATTAGCAAACATTTCTTTTCTTTAGTAGAAGACATGAATAAACAATAAGAAAACAGTCCTGTTGGAATTATTCACTAGCTTTCTTGAAGCCAATCAATAAAAAAAAAGTCATTTAAAATGAGTCTCTTGGGGGCTGAAGAGATGGCTCAGCAGTTAAGAGCACTGGCTGCTCTTTCAGAGGTCCTGAGTTCAATTCCCAGCACCCACATAGTGGCTCACAACCATCTGTAATAAGACCTGATGTCCTCTTCTGGCCTGCAAGCATACATGCAGGTGGAACACTGTGTGTGTGTGTGTGTGTGTGTGTGTGTGTGTGTGTGTGTGTGTGTGCGCGCGCGCGTGTGTATTAGATAAATAAATAGATCTTTAAAAAAATAAAAATAATAAAATGAGTCTCTTTTTGGCCCGGTGAAGTCGTATCTTCCTGTGAGCTGTTATATTTTATGTCTAATGCCAAAAGATCCAGACTAAAGATTTTGCTTCTTAAAAGTGTCCTGCATTCTGAATTATGACTTCCACAGCCTCGGAAAACAGGCACCATTGCACATGCATGGTAGATTTTTCTTATTTATGATGACAACTCCCTGCCCCAGCTGCTGATTGTTGGTGGGAACTGAACTCAGAGGGGAGGCCATCATTCAAACAGAGCTTTGCATGGCCTGCCTTCCATTTTCAGATTTTCCCCTGCAGAAAAAGGAGATGGTATAGATAATAGCATGGCAAGGGGTGTGTGTGTGTGTGTGTGTGTGTGTGTGTGTGTGTGTGTGTGTGTGTGTGT
>OU015748.1:4550722-4562649 GCA_907169655.1 Acomys percivali
CTCTCTCTCTCTCTCTCTCTCTCTCTCTCTCTCTCTCTCTCTCTCTCGCTCTCTCTCGCTCTCTCTCGCTCTCGCTCTCGTTCTCCCTCTCGCTCTCTCTCTCCCTCTCTCAGGGCTACTGTCTCTGAAATGTAAATATATTTGAAATTTCACATAGGTCCGTTCTAGACTATAAAGAGCTATTTGTAGCGTTATGTTGTGATGGTGGAGCCATTATCAACAAAGTTGATCAGAGTAAGGAATGTGAAAGACGGGGTGACAACATAGTGACACTTAGGAAGCTCTACAAAACCAGGAGCCATGCAGACAGGTCACGAAAGTCTGCAATTTACTTTTCTCAAACTGGCATAGGGGATCACTAAGAGCTTTAAAAGTGTCTTCCTGGGGCAAAGAGAGAGAGAAAAAGTCTTTGTAAGACAATCTTTTGTACTTAATCACCCAAAAGGCCTCTAGACTATATTTCCTCAACCTAATAGTATAATACAATGCGAATAAACATTACACCACGTCTGAAGCTACACACTCATCCTGAGACTTTAAAGCACGAGGCAGGACATGTAAAGATGACATAAATGTTTTCTGGTCTAATGAGGAGAGATTTAATTTCAGCATAATTTAAATGCTACTGAAGAGCTATGAGAGCTACGGAGGAAGACTGCCCAGGTAGGAACGAGCTGGGGCCTCATAAAGTTGATTGTAAAACAGCCAAGTGGGTGTAAAATTGCAACAGTGCTTGGTAAAGGGAAAAGTCATGGGGGGAACGAGAGCGTGACTTGCTGGGAGCCCAAGAGATTAACGTTTGCTAAGGCCGTGGTTGCATTATTAGATGCCCTACTCCAGTCCGTACAGGAACACTAAGCAGTCAGCTAGAGGCCTGATGGGGATGGAAACAGGGACGGGGTGTCAGACCAGAACACACATGTGGGATTGGGTGCTATGCCAAGTATATTGACTTTCCTCTATAGGACGGTTTCAAAGTCACAGCAATTGGAATGATGACACGATGTTTAAGGTGCTTGTTACACAAGCCTGTTGATCAGTGTTCAGATTCCCATATGCACCTGAGAGCCGTGAAGAAATGGTGGGCGCCCGCAATTCCAGGACTTGGGAGGTAGGACATAGGCTGTGCTGAGGTAAGCTGCTCAGACAGAGCAACCCTAATTGTTTAGCTCCAAGTGCAGCAAGAGACTGTGCCTCCATGAGATTTAGTGGAGGACAATATATGTTGGACATGGACTTTGAGCCTACGCCCAAACACAGATGCACACATAAACACATGTGTGAACACACATGCATACATGCACGCACATTACCCTCACACATAGGAATCAAAAATATAAGCCAAGGAAGAATTATATGGATAGGGAGAATCAGCTCATCCTAGCGTTAGAGAGGTTATGTCAGTGGTATAAAAGAGGAATGCAGGTGATTAGCTGTGTAAGGAACTAATACATATGTGTCCATGTTAAAAAAAAAAAAAAAACACAGGATTTGATACAGTAACATAAGTGGTTAGGTGGCTGAATTTTATATGCAACCCAGAAGCTTCATCCTAACAACATAAAAAAAAAAAAGGAATATACCTTCAAGGTTTATTTTTTTTTTAATTTATTCTTGTTACATCTCAATGGTTAGCCCATCCCTTGTATCCTCCCATTCTTCCCTCCCTCCCATTTTCCCCTTACTCCCCTCCCCTATGACTGTGCCTGAGGGGGACCTCCTCCCCCTGTATATGCTCATAAGGTATCAAGTCTCTTCTTGGTAACCTGCTATCCTTCCTCTGAGTTCCACCAGGTCTCCCCCTCCAGGGGACATAGTCAAATATGAGGCACCAGAGTTCGTGTGAAATTCATACCCCACTCTCCACTCAAGTGTGGAGAAAGGTTTAACTCAGAACTAAAGACAAAAGATAATAGCTCTGGCTTCAGCAGCTGCATTTACCATGTCATGGACAGTTAAGGGAGTCTCCGTAGTGACGCTGGTCGCAAGCATGTCCAAAGAGAAGGGTACCCTCCTCACGGACTATAATAAGACGGTAATGAAGAGAGAGCAGCACTCTGGAGACAGAGCTACCCAGAGGCCAGTTGTCTCGGAGGGGAGCCTGATGTCATGCGAAGAGGGAGGAGGAGAAGACATGAGAATAGCTTGGATTCTGAGAGTTACGATGGAGAGGAGCATGTGAGAGCTAATGACCTCTTGTATCAGCGAGCTTTGTCGGCTGAAACACCTGTCAGGCTAGCCTGGAGTAGATGCTGGTGTTTTGCTGGAGTATGCAGGGTGAGTGGCTGTCGGAATAGTCCAGGTATTGGGAGTTGTAGCTAAGAAATAGATCAGCTGGAGATAGAGAATGAAATATGGCTTGGGAGGGGCCCTAGAAACAATAGAAATTTCAAAAGGAAAGGGTTCCCAAATTCTAACCAAATCGTGGTGTGGGCAGTGTTGTCACTAAGAAAGGCCGGCGTGGACAACATCTAACACATCTTCTCTTTTTAGACTTCTGGCTCCTCCCAGTAGAATATGGCTGTCCTCGAGGACCCTAGACTACCATATACTTAGCCGGCTTAGCACATTAGAATCCACCAAGAACATTCCACCTTCCACCAAGGGAGCTCACCTACAGAACTTTCATAGACATAGCACAAAACAAAATTTCCCAGCTGCCAATACTGTACGCAAATCTGGTAAAAATGAAGTGGCCAGAGTACAAGCAATGAGGTTGAGACGGAGGATGGTAGGCGTACCCAACAGTCTCTGTAAGAAGGTCACCTCTCAGGCCTCTCAGAGACGGGGTCTTCCCTCCCCCTCTTATTAAACAGGGATCATGGGAGAGAGCATTCCTATTTGAAGGGTAGGGAAACATGAGCAGGAAGATGTGGACATTCAGACTCAGCTCATCTGTCTAAAACATGTAAAAGACCTAAACTGCACCTTTCACCTAAGAATTCATTTTTATAATTGTTATGAACATTAAGATATTGAGATCCTGCTACATAAGCTCAATAAATTAAGAAAAATTCAAAACCTAGCACTGTAATCTAAAAACTATTATTATTTTTATCAGGCTAATATAAAGTAAACATGAAAATAGCCTACTCTCATGGCATTTAAGACTTTAGTGAATTTTTATTGTGGTTTCTCTTTAAAGGGGGGAATTCTGAAGTTTACCCAAACTCCATAGTATTCTAGACTTTGTTATTTTCTCCAAGCATGTGACAAATTACATGCAAAAAAAAAAAAAAAAACTAATTTGGTTGTAATTCAGCTTTGTTGCCCATTCTAATGTCAAGCGTTCCTGGACACATTTTTTTCTTTGCTCAGCTGATTGTGTTATTTTTGTAAAAGATGGAAACATTACAGCTTCAGTGATTTCTTCTTCAGTAAACACTCCCGGTATCAGCCTCAGTGCCTTTCAGTACAAAATTACACTGAAGAAAAGCCAGTGTAATAGGTTTGACCTATTATTTTTACCTATTTCTTTCCAATTTCCACAACCGATTGTAGCACTGAGCTTCCCTAATGTGGGGTAATTCATTTCTGACTCTCTGCAGTCGACCCCTAAATATGCTGAGGTCATGTGCTGCATTTGACACCCCCATTTTTAACAACTCCTCCTTACATTTAGATTATAGTTTTACTTACAGTATAGAGTGCTCTAAATCTTATGATCTGCAGAGAATATATTTACAAGATTCAAGTGCAATTCAAAATGAAAGAAGAATAAGAAATAAGCTTCAAAAATGCTGTTTCAGCAGACACCGTCCACTCAGTCTGTTTATTAGACATGGCCAGATGAAACCTTTGGTCTCACATCACCTTCCTGGGAGACAGCACGAATATAAACAGCACAGTAACAATATCTGTTTTATATACCATATAATTGTGTGCTTTATCACATTCAACCCTTTTTATTGCTCATAAAAAGGTGAACAGCACTGAACATATTCCAACATAAGAAAGCCTATCATTTAGGCTTCATGCTGAACTCAGAAATTATGGTAGAAGCTGCCATTTATATACAAATCCATTTGTGCTCTATTACAAAAATAACAATTTCAAGATTTTACCACTCTTAAATCGAAATCAATTACACAATTATTAGGCTGTTATGATTCCAAAGTTGTGTTCCACAAAGAGAAACAAGAAAACCCTCAGTGTTTAAATGAGTTCTAATTAAACGTACAATGCATCTTCATTGTAATATAAGTTATCTTCCAGCCTGTTGCCACATCAGGGGCCACCCAGAAAGTTGCCTGCTGTGCGATGAAGGCTGTTTCTCCTAGCTGCTCCCAGTAAGTCGGAAAGCCTAACTGTCTCAAATATTACAAAAGCTACCTTGGGCGACCCCAACCCTGGGTGCCTGTTAGAACATGTAATTAACTTAACTTTCCCAAACCGTTGGTTTAAAATCAGATTTCTGGTGTAAAAATGAAGTTCCTTTCTACCCTCTATGCTTCCGTCAGCATCTCCTCATCCTCTTCTTGAAGGTGCTAGGGAAGATGCGAGACAGTGATATTCATGCAGGAAGCGACCCCCAGCAAGGGTCAAGTGAGGTCATACAGGAACATAGTGGATGGCACACAAGGAGAGTATGAGCTGAAGTGAAGGTTGCTTTTATGGGATCTGAGAGTCCAGACACCTGTGAACTCTGCTCTGAGAGTGAATTAACCCCTAACTTGCAAGTTATTTCCAGAAGCCAAGCACTAACTGTTTGCTCCTTCAAGGGAAAGGATGCCCATTCACACAATCTTGGAAATATCGGGCTGACTGAGCCCCAACTAGGATTTGCACTCTCGTAGAGAGGAACAGTGGTTAGCACATGGTAGCACACTTTCAAATGGAAATTAATGACATGCCCCTGTGCTCTATGGCTTTTGGAAGGAAACACTGGAGAACTACCGGCTTTATTATCCAATGGTGACTCACAATCAGCCGACATTTAGTTTGTATCCCATGAGGTTTTTTCTGTTTATTTTTCCTTACTTTAGTCTTACTGATTTAGAATTTTTTATTTTTTTTCCCTAACTAAAATCATTTTCACTTCTTTTGAAGGTAACCGATCCCCTAACCTAATTTAGTGTTGAAATTCATATTTGGACCTTGGTTTCCTTACAAAGCTATTGATTTTACCTAGATTTCCACATTTTGCTTATTTTTCTTATGCATTTTTCTTTATCATCTATAATACTCTCAAAATTACTTTGTTCCCAGTTACACGTTTTATTATGTTGGAACGAGAGCTTTCCTGGTACACATCTCAGAGTCCTCACTTCCATATGATGCCACAGAACTGAATTCATGTGATTCTCACCGTCCTTTGACTGCAGCTGACAAAACCTACCTAATGTTTGCTCGCGTTTTGCACCCTTTTGCTGCTGTGTGTATGTGTGTGTTCAAGTAATTTCCTGAATATAGGTGCATTTGCAAAAATGGCTTCATGTTGGTTTCTGGACTTATACTTTATAGAAGCTACAAATCTTGGCTGCACTTTTTTTTTTTATTTTAATGATTTAGAAGCCAACTTTCTTATGGCATTCTAGACTCTGCTAGGCTGAAGAACAGCTGGGTGTTAGCTATACCTTTCTATTTTTTTTTAAGCATAAGTTTTATTGTCTACTTAACCTTGCTACCCATAGATTTTTAAAGTGGCATAGGCACTTTGATGGGCCTTCTGTGTTTTCAGTGAAATGTGTGCTATTTTTAACACTCTTCTGTTGTACAATGTTTATTCTCATCACTCTTCTCACTACTCTTCCGAGAACTCCAGGTTGAGTGTGGAACAGTGTGAACAGAACAACCAGTCTCCGGGCTTCATTGACACTTCTAGTCTTTTGTGATAGTGTGTAAAATTTCTGCAGACAGATGTCTTAACATTTTACTTCCAAATATGCTTATTATGTTTTACATATCAAAAATGTCTTACAAAGCCCGGATATCTTCTTCATCATATAGCAATCGCCTTTATAACTGTGCTTCTGTTTATGATATATCACATTTCTCTAAAGTTATCAATTCAGTTTTTTTTTAGTTTCTGAACTGTGAATCACTTGCTTCCTTTACAGTTAGCATTTCCACAACTTTTTTTTTCATGTTTCTACGATTTTCCTTAGCTATTTTGTGCTACTTTGTTGTTCACTTAAAACAACGGGAGACCGCCACGCCCTGCCATATTAGGGTGAGAGAGAAGAGCTTGCATCATGCCAAAGGCTCCACACTGCTGCTGCGTGCAAAGTGTTAACCTGTGACACAGACTCTCCCACTAATGTTCTAGGCTCTTTCCTCTAGCTCCGCCTAAATGTATTCAATCTTTTAAGTCTTTGTTTGAGTTTTGGGTGCTGTGACAGTGAATACTGTTATTTACATATTTCCTTATGCTGGAAGCTAGAGTCTGAGGTCCAAGCCAGCATGCTGGAGCTCTTGAAGAAGGCCCTTGGAGATGGCTGCTTTCTTGTCTTGTCTACAGAAAGCAGAAGCAGAGAGCTGGGCTTCTGGGTGCTTCTCGTAGGGACGCTAGTCTCATTCACGAGGGAGCCATTTTTATGACCACATTACATAACCAAGTTTCCACCTGCAAACACCTTTACGATGAGATGAGAGTTTTAACATACGGAGCTGGAGCCAAGCAAACGCGGCGCTTAATTTGACATGCAACACATGACAGAAAAAGGAAGGGCTAACCATCCTACTTTTCATCCTGTTTCATCTGCTTCTCTCACTCCTGAATAGTCCGTCTCTGAGTATCTTGAAGGTAATGGTGACTAGAATCCGTTAAGTCGGAGCGTTGCAGACTGCTGCTCCAAACCTCTAGAGGTTAGCTAACAAACCTCTTCCACTTTATAGAAGTCGGATTTCATCGCAATCCACTTGGCATGATGTTATTTTTATACCTTCAGTGCCATGTTATCACACTCAGTGGCATGAGAGTGTGAAGAGCATGCGCTGGCTCTGTCACTGTGGGCTAGAACGTCTCCCTTTGTTCCTACAGGTAAGGAGAAATGCTAACACTGCAGTCAGAACAAGTCCTGTGTGTGCTGTCAAGAGTTTCTTTTGTGTGCTTGGGTGATTGTTTTTCCCCTGTGACCTGTAACAGTGCCCCACAATACCAGAGTTAATATGACTTCTGACCTCCAGGTTTTTATGCATTGGTGCTTTCTTCCCAGCTTTATTCTTGTCCCTGGAAGGTGTTATTTAGTGGAACACAAACGTTGCGGACCTGAGAACTCTATCGGGTGACTAGAATGACTGCCTGACTCATGGGCCCCAGCATGGATACCTCGGACAGAGACTATTCACACACCAGGATGGATGAGAAAGAATGCTGTGTGGTCTCATCACAGGATCTATTACCAGAACAGTATGCAACCACGAAGTTATCAACTGTTTATTTCTGAGCTTTTCCCACTTAGTCCTTTCACTTTGCCATTGATTTTAATAACTGGAATGTTAGAACGTGAAATGGTGGTGAACAGAGTCCACTACCTACCAGCCCATCAGTAGTAAACCAGCACTAGGTCATTTGAGTTTGACATAATTTACAGTGCTTTTCGTTTCTGTCTGCTTCCTTTCTGTTCATCTACTTCTAAGCCAAACTGGCTACCCAACATGACCCAGGCTGATGGCATGAATTTGTCAAACATCTAGAATCCTTTTAAAAAATTTTTATTTTATTAATTTATTCATATTACATCTAATTGGTTATCCCCCCCTTATATCCTCCCATTCCTCCCTCCCTCCCATTTTCCCCTACTCCCCTCCCCTATGATTGTTCCTGAGGTGGATTACCTCCCCCTGTATATGCTCATAGGGTATCAAGTCTCTTCTTGGTAACCTGCTGTCCTTCCTCTGAGTGCCACCAGGTCTCCCCCTCCAGGGGACATGGTCAAATGTGAGGCACCAGAGTACGTGAGAAAGTCATATCCCACTCTCCACTCAACTGTGGAGAATGTCCTGTCCATGGGCTAGATCTGGGTAGGGGTTTAAAGTTTACAGCCTGTATTGTCCTTGGCTGGTGCCTTAGTTTGAGCAGGACCTCTTGGCCCAAATCTGCCTATCATAATGTTCTTTTTGTAGGCTTCTAGGATCCTCTGGATCCTTCAACTTTGCCCTTCTCCCATGGTTCTCTCATCTAGAGTCCCAATAGGATGTCCTCCCCTCTGTCCCAGTTTCCTGGTTAGTGAAGACTTTCGTGGGACATGCCCCTTGTGCTAGTATGCAGATATAAGTGAGTATATACCATTTGAGTCTTTCTGCTTCTAGGTTAACTCACTCATTATGATAATTTCTAGTTCAATCCATTTGTCCATAAATTTCTAGAATCCTTTTAATTGACTGTTAATAAAATGGCAGCTCTAACTCTAGGGGCACCACAGAGTCTTGCGGCATCTACGCACGTGCGTGCCTAATTTACGGCGAGAAGTCACGCCAGGCCTGTTCTGAGCCAGATTCCATCCCACACACGCAACATAGCATAACTTAGTAGTCACCACAAAAGCTTACTGGGTAGGGCTCCTGTTCACAGTTTACAGGAAACAGAGGCGCAGGCCAGACAAGGAACTTCCTATTATAGTAGAGATGAGAAGTAAACAGACGCAGTCTGGTTGTGGAATCCACACCCTTACTCCCTATGCTCGCTGTTTCCTTGCTGTGACTTACAATGGATATTTTTGAATTGTTTCACAAACTACTAAACATATGTCCCTTTGTAATTATACTAAGCCTTTCCCCACATGTGACAAACAGAATCATCTTGCTATAATTAGAGGCATTGCCACAGCTAGTTTAAAATTAATATCTTATATTTTATGCTTATAAATGCACTAATTCTTATCAGATGCATGAAGCTATTAACAGCTTTCCTTTTTATTTTTTAACCTTTATTTTTATTTTAGTGTGTGGGTGTTTTGTCTATATGTATGCCTATGTTTCACATGCATGCAACACCTGCAGAGGACAGAAGAGGGCACTGAGTCCCCAGGCATCAGATTTATAGGTGGGTTTTGAGCTGCCATGTGGGTGCTGGGAATCAAACCGGGCTCTTCTGGAAAGGCAGCAGCTCTTTTTGGTGCCAAGGCCTCTGTCCCCCTTCAACACCCTTCTGGGCATGTCACTACGTATTTGTAATGGGGAAGGAAGTCTGTGGGGTGACGGCACAAGCACTGGACAATGCCGGGTCTTAGTCCAATGTTCTTCCAAAAAAAGAAAAAATGCTTTTGCATGACAAAATAATTTTCAATATGTGAATAATTATGAATTTAAGTGTATAAGTTTGTGGGGCACAATAGGCTAAGAACGCATGTATCATGCATACTATGATCAAAGCAGTGGCAATATTTCTACATCCTTAGACAGTTTTACATTTCTTGATTGACATAATAATCAATCACACATATTTGTAAAGCACAGTGTACCTGTTCAATATATGCTTACACTATAATGTCTCCACCTACTTTTCAAAAATTATACTCCTATCAATTGCTGAGAACAGTCCACATGCGTACAATGTATTTGACCACATTTACCCCTTACCATCCACTATACCTCCTGCCAGGCCCACTCCCCAGCCCACCGTGCCCTCCTTGAGCATTTTTTTAGGTAACTCATTAAGCCTAACTTATGCTGCCCATATTCTCATTGGTGGGGAGCCATCCACTAGAGCAAGGCCAACAGTCAGGTCCTCAGCCTTGAAGAAAACTGACTCTTCCTCCTCCTCCTGAAGCCATCGGATGTCAATAGCTCCTCAGCTAAGAAAGGCTGGTGAGCATCTTCCTCCTCCATACTACAGCACTGGCTGGCTCGGTCTTGTCCAGGTGGCACTGCTATGAGTTTGTGGATGCAATGGTCCCATCACGCCCAGAAGACACTGGTTCACTCTGGTTCTGCCCACCCCAGCATCTCATTGTCCTTCCACTCTCTCTTCCACAACGGTCCCTGAGCCTTGGAGGAATGGGATGATATGCATTGCCCCTCTTGTGGCTGAGCTTCAGTGATGTATAGATAGTGAGATAAGAATTCAGAGGACGGCTTAGTTTACTATGTCCATGAAGCAAAACCACAGGCCTATCACTGGGGTCGTGAAGTAAAACAATTGTGAAGTCTTCGCGTGCAGTCAGGATGTTTTTACTAAAGTAGTAGTCACTGCAAGCAAATTATTCTGAATGGAAGTTGTGAATAGTGTTAGAAAATCTGGGTAGTTATTCTGTGATAAGCTGGCATGTCATAGAATTGTATGATGGGCTGTGCACATATAGTGGCAGCAGTAAGAGAGAGTGAGAGAAGTTCTTAAAAATTAGAAGTTAGTGCATCTAGTATAAATTCTGGTTCTTGGTTCAACTCCTAACTGGCTACGTGAACCCTGATGATCAGTCACTTGCCTGAGCTACTTCACCCACATGACAAGAACATCACATGAACCTGTGCAGCACAGGTGAAACAATGAGTCAGGATATGATTAAAGCTCCTCCATGCAATAAGCGGGCAAAAGGTTCCCACTCCATATTCCAAAGACGGAGCAAAGGGAGATCAAAATCAATATTACATAGTGAACAGAGAACATTAAGACCCCAGAGTGAGCTAGAGGGAGAGCACACATCATCCCCTGGCTGCTGAGAGACAGACTGACCGAACAAACAGGAGGCAAGAAATATATGTTCAGAGCAACGAAACTCTCCAGAGATGAATGCTGTTGACATTTGCAGAGAGTAAAAGTCATGACATCATAACCGAGTGTCCCCCAGCGAGCTCACTGTCCTCGCTGAGACAGGTTGGAGGTTTCTAATAACATCCATCTGTGCTTCTGACTGCCAACAGAATTTACTGTGCATTTACACAAGCAAGAAAGAAAAATTAGGAAAGAGACCAATCCTCACTCCTTCTAACATGAAGACTATCCCCTGTAGGCCTTCTAGGAAAACAAAACTTCCCCTAAAATAATTTAAGCGCCTTTTCATCAGATATATTGAACCATCAATAAGAGGTTCTCTTTTCCGTAGCATATTATGAACTGACTGCACCAAGAAAGGTACTGACTGAGAAAAGGCAAAGGCTTAATCCATAATAATAAATCTCTCTTTTGTATTCAAATGTCTCTTCCTTTATCAAAAAGGGGTATGGGCAGTCTTCATAAACCTTGTTTCTGATCATATTTGTCCACACTAAACAAACAGTCATGAAGAATCACAGCTGTCAAAATCATCTGAATTTCATTTAAAAATGTTTAAGCGTCCCCTGTGCTCAACGGTGCAGTCGCCCTTATGGCAGGAAGGCACGGCAGAGAGAGAGGGGAGAAGGAAGCAGGAAGGCAGAGGAGAGAGAGAGGGGAGAAGGAAGCAGCAACAGAACTTCTTCTTACTTGTCTTCAGACAACGTTAACTCATCCTAGCACCGACGAGTGAGAGAGCTCAGTGAAGAGGTGGACCGTTGTGCAGAAGCAGCTGGTGGTACGATGCAGTAGTCAGGGTAGTTAGCAGGCATCCTGGGAATATCATGGTGTGGTACACAGGAGGGAGAGGAGATGGCTGTGGGCCGGGTGGAGAAGAGGAATTAACGAGGCCCAGCAGGGGGTGGCGTTACCTGGATGTGAGGGAACAGGTGGGGGGGGGGGGTTCCCTAAGGGAGTAGGAGAAACACTTAAAGATCAAAACCACAAGGAGCTGGTTAAGAAAGCCAGAAGGGTGCAGACCACAGCGTGGCTTGCTCTGTTTGAGGACTCTCGATGACATGTTTGGTAACTGTTCTGTCTCTCTGGAACAATTCCCAGACGTGTACTGACAGTGCATTTGTGAGGAACAAGACGTGTTAGGAGAACAGAGAGAAACTTTTTGTTTCATCCTCCGATTTTCTGCTTATAAGTTCAGCAATAAATACACCTAAGTGATGAAAATAGCTATACAGTTCTTAGCTTTGACTTCTTCAAAATTAATAATAATAATAAT
>OU015748.1:4567188-4609280 GCA_907169655.1 Acomys percivali
TAATGTTCAGATGCTCTCAGCTCTGTGCTGGCGATTTTGTCGCCATTCCAAATTTATTTCAAAATAAAAAGTAATGTATCATACTACAAGTGACCCATCATGTAGCACGAACTTCACAAAACAATGTATGCTGTCAAATATTAAAACCTAAAAAATAAAATAAACGAGCTGATAAATCACCAAGAGGAAAGAACACCAACACATTTCCTCACTGAGAAGGCTCTGCTGCGATCAGCTCAGTATTAAATAGGAAGAAGAGAGGCAGCCGTGCCCTTGATCTTGCTGCGTGGTATCCTCGCACTGGGCACCTGACACGCGTGCCTCACTTAATCCCCACTGCAGCACTGCCATTTGTAAAGTGTGACAACTGATAAAGAAGCGCAACAATATTTAAGTAGCTTATCCAAGGTCACACAACAGCTGACAAACCGGAATCTCAGACTCAAGCCCGTATAATTCAAACACACTACGCTAAAAATTAAGTTATATGTCCCCTAAGTTTGAATGGGCCTTGTTCTGTCCATTCCCCCCCCCCCTTGGGACATTGACAACTCATAGGCCTTGCTGCTATCCTTAGTTAGTGTCTGACACCAGGCCTTTAAAAGTGTGGCCAGGTATTCTAGATGCGGAGAGAACAGCACCCCCTCCCTAGCTTAATGCTAAGGCCATACAGGCATGAGCACTGAGGCCCTCTGAAACAGGGAGTCATGTTTACCACATGTCTGTAGTGAGCATATAGAAAAATCAATGAAATTTAATACATGTAATGTGTTATTTGCAGAAATAACAAGTGAAGAAAAAACTCTTGTGAAACTTGCAAAGCTAAGGTGTGGTTTTCAGGGCAGACCATCAGCATGGGGCTCCAGTGACAGAAAGAGACTTAGGGGGAGAACTCTGATGCCCTTTTAAACACAAACGAGCTGCCATCTTTGACAGTGGGAGTCGAATGACTTACAGTCTCTGGTTTTCATTTCCTCTGGTCCCTTTAAAATGGCAAAGGGAAACTATCACGCTATGTAAGACTCTAATTGAAAATAAACATTTTCCTACTTTTGAGTGGAATTAAAACTGGAAGAACACAATAGCTTCAAGGTGAGGAATGAGATGGAAAGCTACAATGAGGATATTTGGAAGCCATTTCGTTTGCTGAATTGTCAGCCGTGCAAGCACTTATAGACAATTACAACCTCAGAAAACAAATAAAAAGTGTGTAAGTAGGCACTTTGATACTTCTTCCTAATTATAGGGTTTACGAGCTGGATTCAAAACACACAAATAAAGGCAATGCAAACAATAGTAACCCTGAAACGAGGTTATGACGCTCACTAGCTTTACATAATTACACAGCTGGGAGAGGCTCAGACGCCCCCTGTCTGTAGGAGTTCCTCTTCTTTTCACTATAGGGGCGGGGGTGTTGGAGGAAGGTTCCCATTTTTATTTCAGCCTTTCAAAAACAACTGTCTAGGTTGTTTCATATGATTGTCAACATTAGACTTCTGAAATGATGCTTTCTCATTTTGGCTTGCCACATAAAGATTTTCTTTATCCATCTCCCTTGGTGTTGCTCAGAGCACAGATTTTTTTTCTCTCTCTCTTTGGCCTTTGAAGCTCCCATACCACTAGTCATGGGAGTAGGGATAACAGACCGTGCCTAATTAAGGTCTATACCGATGCGGTGACACAGAGTCACCTACCTCATGGTGGGCCTCTCAAGTTTCACCTATTGAAAATCAGCATGGCGACCACAGGTCCTCACGTGCTGGAATTTCATCTGGTATTGGTCAGAGTATCACATCACACCTTCAAGTCAGCTAGTTGTTTGGTGTTGACAGAGTGCTATTTGCTATCTTTCATGATGTGTGTGTGCAGGGGTACGAAGAGGGGTAGGTGTGAAAATTCTCACCATATTTGCACCCACACACAAACTAGAAGACTCAAATTAACTATTTCATATATCCATGACTTAAAGTTGCTAATTATCAAGTGTTTGTTGGTTTTAGGTGTAAGAAAGGAAGTCTAGGGAAAACATGCGAGTCACAAGAACATATGGACCAATAATTACTTGTTTAAAATGTTTAATAATGAAACCCGTGTGTGACTGCCTTGGTTACACCAAGAAAGCATGGTTTTAAAAGATCTTTTGTGTATATGCCAGAGAGAGATGTCTTTGGAAATTTCAGTGAAGAACTGCAAAGCCCTTTGAGGCTTATACTAAGGATAGGATAAAAGCCTTTAAATCTATTAGCTAGTTAATCCTCAAAATGATGACAAAAGCTGGACTCACACACACATGGGGATTTTGTAAGGAGACAGAGGCTTCGACATGTCATTTGCTCAATGGCATCGGCCTACTGAAAGGCAGACTGAGCTCTAACCCAAGGATGAGCTGAGGACCTGTCACTAACACTTCCTCTCACACCTCCAACTATGGCACCTCTATTGAATAAGATCTATAATGCTAGTTGACAATCGTATTCCAAAATTACATAACCAGATGTACATTATTTCAATGTGCATAACAGTCATTAGAAATTACACTGAAGGTGATGACATGTTTAAAAGAGCCAGGACTCATATATAATCAGGTCCTTATTAGTCTTAACTGCCAGCTTGACAAAGTCTGGAGTCATCTGGCAGGAGAGCCTCAGCTGAGGAACTCCCTACATCACATTGGCCTCTGAGCATATCTATGGGGAGAGGTCTCCATTGTTAACTGATATTGGAGGCCTCAGCCCATTGTAGCTAGTACCGTCCTTAGGGAGGTAGTCCAAAACTATATGAGAAAGCTTGCTGAGTCTAAGCCCTGTTTATGAGCTGGCAGGAAGTACCCTCCATGGCCCCTGCTGTTCTTTGATGTTAACTTAGTTCCTCAGTGGGAGGTGAGGCTCTGTAGACTAGGAAGATCTTTCTTTCTTCAAGTTCTTGCCTTGAGTTTCCACCTTGACTTCTCTCGGTGATGGATGGTGAACTCAAACTTAAAGTCGACAAAAACCTTTCCTCTGCTAAGCTACTTTGGGTTATTTGTCACATAAACAGAAATTAAATTAGAATAAGGCATGATATCAATTTCTTATGTGATGATTTGCCAAGAACTAGAGATATGAATATGTCATCTCCTAATTCACGTGCCAGATCCTGATGCCCAGATTAATAGTATTTGTTATGAGAGATGATCCCTCATCAATGGACTCAGCGCTTTTAATAAGGTTCTGAGAAAACAGCCTCACTTTTGTCCATACAAGGACATGGTAAGAGGACTCCAATATGTATACAGAGAAGGGGACCCTTGCCAGATAACGATCTTTCAAGACCATGATCTGGGGCCTCTCAGCCTTGAGAACTGTGAGTTATAAACCTCTGATGTTTAAGAGCTGCCTGTCCTAGATGGGCGTGGTGATGCATGACTGCAGTCCCAACATTCAGGAGGCAGAGGTTGCCAGATATCTGTGAGTTCAAGGCCAGCGTGTTCTACAAAGACAGTTCCAGAACAGCCAGAGCTATGACACAGAGAAGCCTTGTCTTGAAAAACCGAAAAGAGAAGAAAAATAAAATAAATGAAAGAAAAAAAGAAAGAAAGAAAGAAAGAAAGAAAAGCCGCCTGTCTTATGGAACTTGTTATAGCTACTTGAATAGACAATGATGTCACTTTAAGATTTGTTCCAAGCTCATTGTATAAAAAGATATTTTTGGAGAACATAAAGACATTCACACCATTGCTTACAATATTTCTAGATAAAGTCCTTGCAAATGACATTAGCATTCATAATCTTTTCAATTCATGTGATCATGAGTTTGTTTGACAATTAAGTGAAACCTGTTATGGTTATAGTCCCAGAACAAGAATTGGTTGGAGTCAAGTTCTATCATAATATGAGTAAATATAAGCTGGGACATATTAATTTTAATTCAATGATGCCATTGTACTGGGATTGATTTGTTTGGCAATGTCTCCTTTGGGGAATGAAATAATTTTCACTAATAAATATAATCATTGTAATGGGATTTCATATGACTGAGATAGTTTCAGCAGGCTGACACATCACAGGAACATACAGTCATAATGTGAATCTGAAAATCCCCAGAGTAGTTCTGCATCGAATCTTCATGAAGTGTAAAATTGCCAAAACAGACTTACATTATTTAACACACATGGGTAATTTGCATTAGTACAGCCAAGTTCTAATAGCATATTTGGGGAATGGAACATCTGGAACACACAGGCACCTGGAGGACTGCCGTAGCTTCACCACTGGTCTCATTTCCCTTGTTCTTCATCGAGTCTAGTGTAGCCTCAACCCCAAATCCAGAACGACCAGATCAGCCACTCTCCAGATGTGAACACCACAGTTACAATTAGAAGACAGATCTTTGCAATGACCAATGAGAGCCTGCATTCTTCTCCGGTGTGTTGGCCCTTGCTGACCCTCACACTCGCCATGTGGCTCTTCTAAAGAGCTCATTGCAGCAGCACACCCCCCTCTCTGTGTTATCTTATCATAGAAATCCACATGGTGGCTCTGTCCAGATGCCCAGGTGCCTTCGCCTGTCCTCCCATCTCTGAAAGTCACTGCCCCCAACCACGGCACAGTCTTCATCCGAACGACTCCGCGTTGTATTTTATTCCATATCCTGAGAACAAATGCTTGTCATCATCACTGTTCCCTGTCTCCTGGCTTTCTAAAAAAGTTGACTGACTGTTGTGCTCGCGATGTGAAATGTTCTCCCACAAGCCCTGGGGTTTAAACACCTGGTATCCAGGTGGTGGTGCCGTTTAGGAAGCCGTGAGATCTTTTAAGATGGACTCACTGGCTGACACAGCAAGGTGAGAGTGGGACTTGATGGATAGGGGCCACTTACACTTCCTGTAGCTCTCAACTTCTAGAACATCAGCACAGCTTAACCAGCCATCGCACACGCCAGCTGCTGCTGCTGCCAGCCACTCCCACTGGCAAGCCTTCCTACCACGCTGGGGCTCATGATGGCACTGTGCTATTGCAATCTGAGCCCGGCTGAGCACAGAGCCGCAATCTCAGCATAGTGGGGCTTTCTGGACGCCAGCCTAGCCTAGTGTACACTGCCTTCTACATGCAGACCACATGAAAGAACACTATTTCTGTTATATTACTATTGGATAAATTTTATGATAGGGCTAAAAGCTTATGAAAGCAATTGAAAGGGGGAGATGGATGTTTAAAGTAACAGAGGAATGGGAAATTTTATATTATTGTACCTCTCTGGTTTCTTACTTGGAGCCCATTATACTATTTATTAGTTGCATATAATTTCAAGTGTATGCATAGAGGCCATTGAGAGGCAGTGGGGGCTGGGATGAATTCACAGAAATAAGTGTTCTAAGGGATTGTTAGCTCCATCACAATTCACATGGCATGAAGTCATTAAATCCTTGTTCTCTGAGTTATACATCACACAATGGCAATCGCTCCTTCATCCTCCTCAAAAATCTCACAAAATTATGACACACTTTCTGCCATAGTTCCTTCCAGACACCATTTGTAACTGCTGAACTGAAGTCAGCCATGATATATCGGCACCTTCATAGAGTCAAGGGATTTATTCCAATCCCTAATACCCTGATATATTATTGTACATATCCTAGACCATCCCTTAGAGAACTTTCAAACCACTATAAACCTTACATTGCAACATTCAAAAATGATACTTCTGCTTGGTAAAAATATTCCCCCAAATATAGTCAAAGCGAGGCAGAAGCCACAGCAGTCCAAACTACATGTGCTGTGTAACTCAATAATTCAGGAGTGTTGGGGTGGGTGACCGGCTGAGGGCTTGCAGCACAACATATTGGCACAGGGAAGCCAGGCAGGCATGGCACATACTGCCACAGCTCCTCCTCCTCCTCCTCGAGCCTGAGAGTGCACAGAATGGCAAGAGGCGCGTATTAGCAGTGCACCGCAATTTTGTTTTAATTACAAGAAGTACTTCTAAGATAAATAACGTTAAAAAGGAATCAGTGTTATTCAGGGGAGCATGAAATGTGCAACATATTCAGAAGGAGGTGATAATTATTTCATGAATGAATGATCAAACAAATTATTTAAAGATATGGGAAGCTGAATTGTGAAGAAAATTTGCTGAAGTATGAAAACATGTTTTGTTCAGTAAATACACATTTATGTGGCTAATACTTAAATGTATAAACTGGACACATAAAGATGAGAAGACACTGTTCTGAATCCCAGAAATCATATAGTATAGCCTTGAAGGTGGATTTTCAAATAAATAAGCATGCTGGCTGTTTTGCTAGAGTTGTGAAAATACTATGGAAACATAAAAGTACAAGGCATCAGATCTTCCTAGTGAGTGGCCTGGATACCACTAATTGTCACTTTGATGGCCTATAATCATCTAGGGAGACTCAGCTGAGGAACTGTCCAAATCAAATAATCTACTTTCATATAAATGCATACATACATATATATCATATATATTTATGACCATGTCTGTGATGGATTGTGCTGATTATTAACTGACACAGGGAGCCCCAGTCCAACTGTGAGGAGTACCCTCCCGAGGCAGGCAGGCCTAGACTGTATAAAAAGGACAGCTAAGCAAGAGTCATTGAGTGATAGAGACAACAGGGTTATTCCATGGTTCCTGCCTCCAGGTTCCTGACTCCAGGTTCCTGTCTTGAGATCCTATCCTGATTTCCCTCAATGATGGATTGTTACATGGAAGTGTAAGATGAAATAAATCCTGTCCTTGGGTTGCTTTTGTTCCAGTACTTTTTTGTTGTTGTTGTTGTTGTTTGTTTGTTTTGTTTTCTTTTAATCTTTTGCTTTAATTACAGCAACAGAAATGGAACTTGAAGAATGAGCTATAAGTATATTTACTCATGGTCACTAAGGTAGAACCCAGGTGTGGTGTTTCACACCTGTAACACCAGCATATGAGAATCAGAATCTGGAAAAATCATGCTTCAAAAAGGAAAATGAATCTGAGAATCAAGATCAGACCGACCGTTGGGCAAATCTGAACATCTTCACGAAGAAGTGACTCCAAGTGCCAAGGTGAGAAGGGAAGACTTTCATTCAACTAATCGCTCACCACTGAGCATCAAAGGTACAAGATCATCAAAGGTCTGTGCACCATGCTCAGAAGGAGCCTCGTCTTTGGTCAACTGTAAGCTGGTTGAGATATTTCAGTAAAGTGGATTTGCAGCCAACCTCAGTAGAGTGGGAAGCACCACTGTCCCTTCTTTTCGTCTTTGTTAATTGAGAACACTGGCACAAGCAAATGTTCTGCACAGAGAAGAAAGAAAGTCAGGAAAGGGTTAATGGATGACTTAATGCCTGACCATCACATCACTACACACAACAGAGGAGGAGGCAAGAAGAGCAAACAGGGACGTGAACTGGTGCTACTACAGAGTTGGCCATTGGGGATCAACTGTTTTTAAATCTTTAGAATGCATACTTGGTGTTCCTCAATGTAGAAACTGTCCAAGTTTTCAACAAGCTGGCAAAGTGAGTAAAAAAAAAAAAATTCTAAACAGAAGTGACTCATCTACTGGAGTGTATGTAAACAACATGTTATAGTACATTCAACATGTCACAAGTGTCACAAAAAAAAAAACACAGAGTGGTGAGAAAACATGCAGAGAGCCCTACAGAGGAAGACATAACGCAAGGACTTTCTCAAACTAAAAACCATGGTTCTATTTTTGCCTTCAAAGTTGGACCACAGCCCCCTCATAGAAATCCCAGTAACCACCAGGAAATGCACACCTCAGGCCTTGCCACCGCACAAGGAGATTAGCTAGAGCTCAAACTTTTGTGACAGATGAAACATCACTGTGTGGTGGCTGACGTCCTTCACTGGGAAGCGTGAGCTGGAACCTGAGCTGGAGCCTGCAACTCTTAGCTATGACGTCATAAGAATGAGATGACGTGATGACGGGCACTCTTTTGGAGGTTGTAATTCAAAGCATCTTGCTTTGGGTCATTGAGGAGCTAGCATATGGCAGAAGCACAAGGTAGAATAAGCCACTCCCAAGTGAAAAAAAAAGGAACAAAAGGAAAAGACTGGATCCCACAATTCCCTTAGAAGGTATCCGCTAAGGAGACAAGGCCTATCACTAAGCCCGGACTCTTAAGAGGTTCCACTACTTTACAGCAGCTCCCAAATGGGGACTACACCTGCAACACACAGGCCATTAAGGGACAGTCCCCAAATGACAGCATCATTTTCTATGCAAATTCATGCCTACATACCCATGCCTCTCTCTGTCCCTCTCTCATCCAGATATCACACCAAATAGATTTGGTTTTGCAACAACTATACCTTGCAACTTTGCTTTCTCTGTCCAAGTCCAATCGAATATAAAATAGGCAGCTCTGCTTTTGTTTTGTTCCACTTTTCAAACTGATCTTCTATTTTCGCCTACAGTTTTATGCAGCTTTAGTAACTGAGGTCTCTTCTTGATAGAGACATTTGAAGCATGGCTTCACATCAAAGCAGAAAGGAATTCATAATTAGTGATTTATGTTTGTTGACTAATTATATTTTAACTGAAAAGCATTCATACCAAATTGTTACAACTGAATATTTTTATGATCCTTTCTTTTCCTCTATAATTACAGAATAAAAGGCTTTTCTGCCCAATAAAGGGATTTCAGGCATCTGCCTATTCAATTGACACTAGCAAAAATGTTGGACTTAGAATCTGTAAAAAGCCTCAGGACAGGAAATCAATCATGACGGCGGTTATCGGGACTCTGTGCCCTTGTGCCAAGCTCCAGACTTCTGGGGGTGCAGATGTGGGTCAGGTCTCTCCTGCTTCAAAAGGACAGCGAGTCACCAGGGCAAGGCTTGATCTTTGGAAGGTGGGGACCACTGGGTTTTGAAGTTTGGAGCGACTCAGTGAAGCCCAACACTGCAGCTAAGAAGCCAGAAACCAGCACAAAGCAGAGAGCATGGCCTTCCTGCTGCCTGGTGATGCTTAGGCGGCTGATATTTGTATGTGCAGTCTCTGCTCATCTTCTTCCCCCAGCCATTTCTTCTCCTGCTCAGTATTTACAGCAGTTGCGTCATCACTGCATGACAGAATCATCCAACTCAGTGCATCTCTTATGACACTTGCCTGGCCTAGGCAGAGAGGAGATGTGTGTTGTGGAACCCAGCACTTGAGTAGAGAGGGCTCATCTTGTCTCCCTATTCACAGCCTCAAACTGCATTTCCAGGCTTTGTGTTAGAGTTCCTTAAAGAGAAAAGAGCTCCTCAGAACACACTGAAGAAGACAGAAGAGACACAATTACAACTATAGTTATAATTATGCACACACACACACACACACACACACACACACACACACACACACACACACACACACGGGGAAGGTGTAGAGTCAATCTTCATGATGTGCAGATTCCCTCTGTGTAAAATAACCTACCCAATAAAATTACTTGCAACACCAAAATTGATACTCAGAGCATTTTTTGTGGTCATTCATGCCATATACTCAGTGTGGTGAAAAAAATAATAATAAAAATAAATACAAGTTGTCTGATGCATATCTTCCCATCAGAAGTCCAACAGCTCGATTCACAGCTTCTCATTTCAACTGACTGTAAGCAAGTGTCCTCCCTACTGTCCAACGGTGCCTTGCCTTTTGCAGTCCTGAGCTTTGTGTTAGCAATCTCACTGTCGGGGGTGGTCTGAAAAGTCATATTAAACTGTTGCTTGGTCTTCCCCAGCTCAGTGGGGCAGAGATGAGTATAAGGCAGAAGCTCTGTGTGCCACACAGATTCATCATGTCTCCATGCCAGCAAAGTCGCATTGTTACTTAATCACAGTGCATAGGTAAGTAAGGTGCCTTCACAAAGAACCACAGAGAAAGCCAGATGCTGTGCTCATCAGCAGATGAATGTGTTATGACCCAAACAACTAAAACAGTGCTTCCCCCTAGGAGCAATTGGTATGCACTAATACAGTGCTCAGGGAAATTTCACAGATTCCAACAGCAACAAATATAAAATTAGACCCTCCATGTAGAAAAATCAAATATATATGAATGTAAACATATATACATGTATAATTATTTAGGTTGTTATAGATTATTATTATATACTACAATATTGCATTATATACATTTTTAGTATGTCACTGCCGTGGTTTGAATAGGCTTGGCCCCATAAATTCATGTTTTTGAATGCTTGGCTCATGGGTAGTGGCACTATTAGGTGGTGTGGTATTGTTGGAGTACATGTGGCATTGTTGGAGGAAGTGTATCACTGTGAGGGTAGGATTTGAGGTCTCCTATGCCCAAGCTTTGCCCAGAGTGGAAGCCAGTCTCTTCCTGGCTGCCTTCGGATCAAGTTGTAGAACTCTGGGGTCCTCTAGCACCGTGTCTGCCTGGACACTGCCATGCTTCCTGCCAAGGCGATGGATTAGACGTCTGTAAGCCAGCCCCAGTTAAACACTGTCCTTCACAGGTATTGCCATGGTCGTGGTGTCTCTTCACAGCAATGGAAACCCTAAGTAAATGTGGCTCTACTCCATGGATGGCAGTAGCCAGCGAAGGAGTACAAGATTAAATAGCAAGCCCATATGGAAGTCTACACTCTCCAGTCAGCCCAACCAGTACAAGCCATTGTTTTTATTTTTACTTAATTATCGTTTTTCCCAGCTGGCAAGGAGAAACAGTTTGCATTAGAATGTAAGCTCACAGAGACAGACGCCTCTCCCAGTTTTGCTCTGTGCTCCTAGGTCCTGACGCAAGTAACTTACACCTTGTAGTCACTCAGTGATTGAGTGGGGTATTAATCTCCTACTCGACACCAACAGCTCTTACGTGCATGAAGAAGGAGTGGAAGCAAACTGCACAGTAAATGGGCATAGTGTGTTCACTTCTCTGCTAATAATTCTCCTAATGCTTGCCTTCTGACTTAGAACTGCTGAGTGTGATCTGGCAGGAAAAAAAAAAAGAAGTCCATGCCTCCCCAATAATAAGCAAGCAGGCAAGGCCTCAGAGGGCCGATGGAAGTGAGAGAGAGAGCCATCAAAACTCTACTTGGAAGTGTATTGCTCTACAGAAGGATTCTTCTCTGAAACTGATACTTTTATGTTCTCCAATCAGTCCATTTATTGACTTCAGTTGTTCAATAAGTTTGGCTTGTAGAACCAGCGACAAAAATTCTCTAAGTACTTCAGAGATGGTCGATAACAGCAGATGCTATTAAATAAAAAAACATCACCCATAATATTGATGTTGCTTGCTCCCACCATTGTGCCAATGGATGACAAAATGTCCACCATCCCAGCTCTTTATATTGGTCTAGCCGGGACATCAGCCAATCCAGCTCTGCATGTGATTAAAAACACTTAACAGAATTTTCTTTCAATTTAGTGTGACTGTGCTTTAACACGTGCATCCCAAGATATTGGCAACACCACCTGGATGAGAAGAGGCAGTTTGGGCAGGTGCCATGATGCCATGAACTAAAGTAAGCTAAGGACTGATCTGCAAATCTCCTAAATAAAAAAAATAAAAAAAATAAAAAAAAAAAAAGCAATCTAGTTTCTGGCAAGGAGATCAGCAATGGCCACTTCATATAAATGAATCTGTCATGATTTCATTTGAGTACAAGCTCAATCATCCAAAATAGCAGGAACAGCAGGCCGGTCTGTGGCTTTTCCTTATCTGTTTTTGATAGACTGCTGCTTCTGCTTTTCCCACCCTAAGTGACAAGCGCCATCCATGAAAAACTGTACTGTGAAATTGCAAGAAAATTATTCTCAATTTTAATAGTCAACCAACACAGCGAAGAGGAATTGTCCCCTTTATTTTGTTACTGCTTTAGAGATTCCCAACACAAGACCAAGTACAAATATGATCCTCCTCGTCTGCATCTTCATCAAAACAAGCTAAGTGGAGGGTGACAGGCTAGAAGCACATTCTTGCTTATGGGTATGCCCACCTGTTCCAGATCATTTGCAG
This sequence comes from Acomys percivali, assembly GCA_907169655.1. Taxonomy (NCBI): domain Eukaryota; kingdom Metazoa; phylum Chordata; class Mammalia; order Rodentia; family Muridae; genus Acomys; species Acomys percivali. The sequence goes on from OU015748.1 coordinate 4,579,163, forward strand.
GGCTGCCAATAGCAGAAGGAAGACACATAAATGAAACATGTCTTTTCCAGTAAGATTGTCTTGCAAGATCCGGGGAGAAAAATCAACTATTATGTGCTAAAGCCAATCACAGGTCTCCCGTGCCAACGCACACACAGAGACCGCTATGCAAGCTGCTCTTATCATCGCTCTCTGCGCCGGCACCGGCCGCTCCCCCTCGCGTGGTGCCTCAGCTGCTTCATTAGGCAGGACCAGCAAAGACAGCCTTCCGAAATGGTGTGCCCTTCGCTCTAAATACAAGCAGAGCGCTTTATCCTTTTTCTTTCCTTCAAAAGGCAAGGAAAATTGCTGAGGCTTAGCAAGCAGATAATGGGCGTGCATCCTGGGGCTCTAAGAGGCTTTAGAGTTGAAGTGTCCTGTGTTGCTCTTTCATCCACAGACTTGGGGCTCCAGGACTGCTCATGGATCCCTGAGACCGCTCTCACAAAAGAGAGTACCTCCCTCTCTGCCATCATCACCTCCCATGCCATCTGTGTGCAACACTGTGTACCAAGGCGACCCCCATGAGGAACCGAAGCTTTCTGACCCATGTTGCCCTGTGAGACGAGTCACTGCTTCCCTAAAGAACCGTAATTGTAAAGCAAAGGGGCCTGAGCCTGTATTTTCTCAAGTATATGAAAAAATACTCTACTTTGAAAGCTACCTTCTGGAATAATTGACTGATATAACAACACAGGCTAAGGGGGAAAAATTGTGTCCTCAAGACATATTTATCTCTTTCTGAAAAGAGGCTTTACTTTTCCTCAAACTTTATAGGGTTCTAGAACAGGTATTTAACAAACTATGTCTTGTTTAAATATCTCAAAGTCAAATTTTGTACAAAATGAGAGCCCATATTTATTCAGCTAGAAGCACATTAGAATACGAAGGTTAGATTTCAAATATGAATGGATCCCCCGTGTGCAATTAAATGAAGCACATTTAGAGAGAGTGCCAGAAGAACGCGAGGACATGAATCAAGAAATTTGAGCTTAAGGTAAATTCAAAAGCTAGCTAAAGTTGGCCTTATACCTCTCTGGACCTATTTTGATCCAAATGCCTCTTTGGCTCTCATATTTTGCATATTCAAATTAAAAGATCAGACTAGGTGATATAAAACTCTCTTAAAATCTAAAATTTCAATATTCTAAATAGCTAAGGAATGATATAAATAAAATTATTTGTTTTTTATTTAACATTTAATATACCACATGAAAATAATTTTCTCTCTTGGGAGCTGGTGCAGATACATTTTTTAATTTTTGAAATCTGCCTTCTAGTACCTCACATTTAGAATACCTTATTTGTTAAGTTATGACTGAACTAGGCCTTTAGTTGAGAACTGAAGGACTGTATGAAGCAAACAGAAGTTGCCGTGTGGGTGTAAAGACACTAAAAGGCTTGTTCTTGTTTTTCGCTTTGCCAGCCTCTGAAAGGGACCTGGCTACTGCCCAGTTTAATCTATGTAACACTTTCCTGCTTGTGTTTAACATAATTGCAAACATGCTATGCATTCATGATCTAAACCTAAACTCCAATGGCCGATTTTTCATCTTATTAGAAATCATCTAGAAGAAGAAAGGAACTCCAGGATGGATTTTGCTGCACCAAAGGTTAAACAGCAGTAGGAACAAAAGGCATCATAGAGAATTTCTCTTCATCCTCATTGCTTGGGATGGTTCTAGACTAAGACGTCAGCAAATCTTAAAACAAATGGAGACCCAAAACACAATGGATAACCGCACATGGTATTCATACAAGTCTCATAATTTGCCAAATATGCTGCAGTAGTAAGCATTACTTTTATACATAAATTCAAGTATTTAACAAAACATTCATGGCCTGAATACCTGTGTGCTGTTCGTATTAATCGATATCACAGTAAAAAAAATCACTCTGTTGAGCTATCTTCCACAAGTTATCAAGTATAATATTCTGTAAACATTAGTGAACAATTTGAAAAATGTTGATTGGGTTGCATAATTCAATGCATTGGTTTTTCCCTCTCCTAATCCTCCAGTTTTGTTTCTGGCTGTGCATTTACTAAGAATGCCACACATGACAAAGATGTCAGCTTCTTTCCTGCTCACTCTGTAGTTAAAATAGTATACTTTCACCTATTTATTTTTGTAGTTTATATCCATTTACTTAGGAGACACAAAATGCTGCTATTCTGAAATTGAATAAATCATGTCAAAGACAGAAATACTGTTCCTGGGAAGATGAGATAATACTGAGTCTGAAGCCACTGAAGCCACATTTCAAAATCCAACTAAGAACAACTGCTCTCTGATGCTGAGGCCCAGAAAGCATCTCTTCAGGAAGGCTTTTCAGGGAGGGACATCTGTGCTGACACATAGATCGAACTTGACACGTCTAAGTTGGCACAGAATTTACTTCTTAAAAGGAAAATTAAAACTGGGAATTTTTTATCCAGTGTCTATGAAATACTAGAAAAGACCCAAAAGTAATCATTCAATAGTTTCCATTTCATCTCTTTGTAGTTATGATGTTGGTTTACTGTCACCAGGTTTTTTTTTTTTTTCTTACTGCTTCTGTTCTCCTTCTTCCTTCACCTCCACTTTCTCTACTTCTTACCTATGGCCACTGTGACTATTTCAACCCAAGAATCTTTTAAATAAATCTTTTAACGGCAGTAGCCTCCAAATGTAAGTGGTTTTTTTCCCTCAGAATTGCAATATGCTTTCAATACCCAGGGCTGCCATGCCTTTCTATTCAGTATTTCAGATACACCGCTGCCTAGTTGGACTTAAGTCCCACTCAACAGAAGGAACCGTATTCCTAGAACCCATGGCTGGTAAGGTCACGAGCCCCTGAGGAGCACTTACTACTGCCTCTTCCCTGACGCAGCGTTACCCACCTGCATTCTCAGTAAGTGTCTCAATAAGCTCAGGGAAGTGTCGCCCTCACCTTTCATCAAAGAAGCTTCTGTTTACAAGGGACATAGGCCATAACAGAAATCCACAACTGATTAAAAAAACATAAAACAAAAAACAAAACAAAGAAATCTACTGACAGTGCAGAGCTCAGCCCCAGGGGATACATCAAAACACAACAACTGCACTCAAGGTTCAGGGAACACAGTGGAAGAGGGGCAGAAAGACTGTAAAAGCCAGAGGACCAGGAAGTCGGCTATGAGCTATGACATGGATGCTAAACCCATGAGATCTATTGTAATAACATGGCTGCCTCAACTACACCTGAACAAGCCAAACACCAGCTAACATGCAACACAGATGAAGAAAATCTCACAGGACCTCCACCCCTAGATATCTCTGTCTCTCTGTCTCTCTATCTCTTTGTCTCTCTCTGTTTCTCTCTCTCACACACACACTCTGATATGTGTATAACAATAGTAATTAAAGAAGGAGGCCATACATCTGAAAGGGAATGAGCGGGGCAGGAGGAAGGGAAGAACAGTGCAATCGTATTGTAATTCAACATTACTTTCTGGCAGAGTTCCGTCATTGCTCTTGTGAGCTGACCCTGACCGTTTGCGGTGGAAGGTGTCCTGTGTGTTTCCCCCCTCCCTCTCATCCCCTTCACTGAGCTGAGTTACTTCTACAACCTTTCACATTGCAGGTTCATGCCAGCTCCATCTCCACGGCCACTTCCTTGGTTCGAATCCCCATCATTAATCAACTCCACTTGGGATCTTGCAGTATCTTGTTTCTCATGATTCCTGCTGGGGCTCCCACTAACTTGGGTTCTAGTGTGCTGCTGGGTAGCTGCTCTAACACTCGGGCCTGTGCGCCACTCTTCCTCGGTGCTTGCAGGGTGGATGCTCATCTCAGGTTGGGGACCCGGACCTCATTCACGTCTTTGCTCCATCTCCCATCGGCTCACAGTACCCTTTGCTTGCAGCGTTCTTACACCCAAGTTTGCCATCTTACTCCATCCGCTTCAGCCTACGCAAGCTTCTTTCCTGTCAGGCGTTCTCTCTGCTCCAGCCTGTGAGAGTCCGGAGGTGTTTCTTTAAAATTCCCGTCACCTCCATGTCCAGCTTAGATGCTGTCCTCTCTGTGGGTGGCGCAGTCAGTTAGTCGTGCTGCTGAGCAGTCTCATCACTGGGTGCTGAGGTGCGAGAGCTGCAGACTACTCATTTCTAACCAGGATCTCTTGATCACTTGCTAATTTTAAAAATGAGTTAAGCAATCAACATTTTACTTGAAAATGTCTTTAATTAGATAGTTCTGGAATAAAGTGAACCTTAGATTGCTTTGGTTTTCCCAAAATCGACCAAAGATGTTTTGTACGTGCTGTAACAGTGACGTTAAAGAAGATCAATCTAAAAACTTCAAACCCCTCATTTCTCATTATAAATCAGAATTCAAATAAACATCTACATTTTAACATAGAATTTTTGTCATTATATTTTAAAGCTATTGAACTCTATAGCTTCCAGTTGTAAGACATTTTAGAAATACATCATTTACATTATAACTAGAGTTTTATAATTATCAAGTTAGATATTATCACTTTCAGTTCTTGTCTATATGAGTATTTAAACAAAGTAATATTACTCTCTACATATGTGCCATTTGCTCAGTATACAGTTACTAGGTACTTTATATATCAGTAAATATTATATCTAATATGGCTAGCTAATATTCTATTTTATGCAACTAGAATGATTTGGCTAAAAACCACAATTAACAAGAATGTAATTTGCCCCAAGTTTTAACTCTCAAAAGAAGTATCACAAAGCACACCCAAAGAAAACATTGTAGCATTTTGTTTTCATTTCTTCCCAGTTTATCCCAGGACAGGTTTGGTTTCATTCTCTGTTGAATCCTGACGAGTCTGGAGGGTGGTACAGCCGTCTCACCACAGCTCCACCTTCGTTTCCCTGAGAATCAGGAATGCTGTCCATGATTTCACAAGGTCATTGTCTGTTCTTATTTCTTAGAAAACAGCTCGATCCTCCCTGCTTATTTTTAATTGCAAAATGTATCCTTTCCTTCCTAATTTACAGCACATGATTATGTTAAGCTACACCTGGTTCCTTAGTATCATGGTCTGTGTTTTGTGGTTTTTACAGGTTTCCATTTGTTTTTCAAGTTTGTCCGTGCTACTCTTTGATTTTTGTTTTATAAAAGAAGCAAATATTGATGTACTCAAACTCATCATTACTTGTATCCTGCTCTTTCCGCTGGTTCATAGATAAAATGTCTTTTTCCATATAGATGTGGACAAGTGGCTAACATTATAGGACTTCTGAGATTTGTTTTTTTAACCACATAACCTACCTGGCATTTACATGGCATGTTCTCTGTGGTTAAAAAAAAAAATGGTTTTTCTGTTCCTATGGACTCCACCCTACTCATCCAATAATCTTTTGCTTTTAGTACTGCTAACACCTGATTATGTAAGTGACTTTGTTTATCATTTTGTGTTCTTTTCTACTCAGTTGCAGGCCTAACTGACTTCACACCCTTGAATAAGTCAGTTCGCTGTGGACATCTAATTCCATTACCCACAAGACAGCGTTAGAGCTATGTACAGATTGTGTTAAAGACTAGAGAGGATTTGCTGGGAGATGCTTATCACCGCCCAGGGAGAGTTGGGAGCACTGAGTAGACGTTCCCATCCATCACTTTTATTGACCTCTGCCTCATCGTGTGTTACTCCCACAATAGCAACCATGAGGAAATTTACTCTATGCCCTGAAATATCAGGCAGGAACATTCTCACATACTCACCACAGGACCTGATGACTGGCAGCAGGCCCCACCTGCCTCCTACCACAGACAACATGACTTAATAGTTATTGGGGCAGCTAGAGTGGATTCAACACTGTGGAAGATGCAGAGATGAAGGCCAATCCCACTGAGCATCGTGGATGAGGAGGAACACTTAAGCAAGCCGTCATCGGTCGCGGGTGGAGCCACACACAGTTCAAAGCTGCACTCAGCACTGTGTGTTTCCTTCGGGGTACTCTACTCAGAGCTTCCCCTGAACTTGTCAGGTAGAGATAAACGAAGCTAGTTAAGGTTGCCCATGGAGCAGGGTGTGGTGGCATATGCCTCTAATCCCAGCACTCGGAAGGCAGAGGCAGGCAGATCACTGTGCGTTTGAGGCCAGCCTGGACTACAGAGTGAGTTCAACACAGCCAGGGCTGCACAGAGAAACCCTGTCTCAAAAAAATTACCCATGGAGTAATCTTGACTCTGAAGCTGACATACATTCTCCTTTGTGAAGCTGCCCCTTGTGAAGCAAGGCCATCCTGGCTACCTCAGGATCTCCCTGATAGTGTTTTTTTCATCAATTCTTTCTAGGAACTCAAGACACACATCTTTCTGGGTTCAGAGCATTTGCAGAAAGCTTTAAGTGCATATCTTTGCCTCTCTGTGACTGTCTGTCACTCACATGCCTGCCACCACCCTGCTCTGCACTGGACCTCAGCTCCTGGCAACCACATCGACCATTCACTGAGTATGTACAAGTGGTAGCCAGATTCTGTCTTCATGATATGCTGTGTTAGCTGAAAGCACTGGCCATGTTGCAACTGGTGCGTTAGGTGTGGAACCAAGCCATCGGATCCCACTCAAGGGATTCTTTCTATTCACTCTTGATGTCCAACCAGACCATTCTCATCCTCAGTGAAACACAGTCTCTAAAAAGATAGATATTACACCATTTTAATGAGCTATCAAATTCTAAATGTAGAATTTTAGGGAAAAAATGGAGATTACTTGGTTTTGGTATCAAAATAGTGATAAAACCTTCCCCATATTATAAAATATGAATGTTTTGAACTGTAAGTAAACTCTGAGGTTCCACACTCCCTTAACATCTACACGTCTTACCATTACCATTGTTCAGTAATCCTCATCTTATCTTTATTACCTTGCTTATTAAGTTAAAAGATCAATTTTAACTTCAGATGTGCAGCTGCATATGTGCTTTGTCTACAGAAAGTACCTTCAGTGTTGACCTTACACACCAGCAGCGACTGAAGGGAGGGGGTCTTCCTCTGTGTTTTCATCTGTCTCCCCAGAAGCCAGGAGAGTATCATGCTTGTGGCAAAGCAAAGCCCTGGCTGAGCAACTTTTGACCAAGGGTACCAAGGCGTTGATTGTTATCTGTCTCTGCCTCCATGCCTGCATCCTCCCAATGCCCAGGCATCTGGCACCTCTGCTCTGCGTAACTTCTCCCTGATGCTCTTTTCCATTTTACAATTGAGGTTACCTGAGAAGGCGTTTTTAGAGAGCCAAATCATCCACAGGAAAATTGAGAGTAAATACAGAGCAAATGTCTGCCTTTCTGATAAACGTGTCTGCTCCGACAGCTCCCTGCCTGGGAAATGTGGCTAGGAAATGGGAAATGTACATGATAAAGAAAACATTGCACTAATTCCAAAGATCCAGTGGAGGAATGAATCTTCAGCATTCTCATTTGTAGCTAAGAGAGAGGAGTGCTGTTTTCACAGGCCTGAGAACAAACTAAACAGTGTGGTTTAATCAAATTTAGCAAAATGCAAAAAGAAGTAGCAATAGCCATATTGGCTCAGAAATCAGTGACTCTGCACTCACAAACTTGTCCTGCAGGCCTCGCACGCTTCTACACCGGAAGTGAAGGTTCCAACTATGCTCATGGTAAGGAGCTGTCATAATGATCTACGCGTGATGCTAGATTAATGCCTGAGTGAAAATAAAAACCTGGGTAGAGGAGGTTGAGACTGTAATTAAACTGAAATAATCCAAAATAAGCACAAAAGTTTGATGTCATTTGTGTCCCAGCTCCTTTTTTAAAAAAGATTTATTTTATTTATTGCATATGAGTGCTTTATCTACAGAAGAGGGCATCAGATCACATCATAGATGGTTGTGAGCCACCATGTGGTTGCTGGGAATTGAACTCAGGACCTCTGGAAGAGCACTCTTAACCACTGAGCCATCTCTCTAGCCCTTATCTGGCTCCTTAAAAAGCCTCTCTACCTAGCATAAAAGGGCTACATGTTTCCAAGAAACGACGTTAATTGTGGAGCTGAAAGGTGAGTCGGGAAAACTAATTCTGTGGTCTTTCTTAAACAAATTCAAGCATCCCCTTTTTCGAAATCTCCCATTCTTACATGAGGTTTCAAAAGAGGAAATAGGTTGACTCTAGACTCAACCTCTGCAATGTCCATCCTGAAGTTAAAAACCCTTAAAAAAAAAAAAAAAAAGCCAAGGCCCTGCAGAGGGAGCTGCACTAACATGTGTGCCATTCTCTGAGGTCAACAGCTCAGATGGCTGCTATTACACATCAGGGGAAACCGCCATCCCTAACTTGGCCTCTTCGCTATGCCACAGGGAGCCTGTTGGCAATGGAGGCAGGTGCCAGAGGGTGCACTGGATGCTCCAAGTGAAAAAGTTCCTAGCGTTCTATCTCTGAAAAAGAAATCCTTGTCACAGTTGTCCACATCTGGAAGGAAACTTTGGAATGTGCTTCTGTGTCTTCAACTGACTGCTTTGGGCGCCTTCGGCATAGAGCTAAGTACAGAATCACAAAGGGGAGGGACATGGGTCCTTTCCTGTACATGCTCCACCAAACATGAACAATAATGACACAATCCTAATTCTGCATGTACCAACATCTTCCTGACCCACCACTCCATAATCTTTGTTAACAACATTCCAAACGCTAATCGATGGTATTTGCAGGAAACAACTATCCAAAGTGTAAGGATGGTAGGGACACGTGGCTATAAAACAGCCTTCAATCCGTGGGCAAAATGAAACACCCAGGCAAACTTGGCTTATGTACGGATTGATTCTCTGCACTAGGGTCTGTCTGAAACAACTGCTTCTGAAAGCTGGTGCCTGACCTCATCTCTCCCAGCACCTCACTGTCCTGTTGCTACACGTATTATGTTCTAAATCTGGAATGAGTCATCTAGGTTTGTCTAGAACACTTTGTTCCCACCTGGTAGAGCAGGTTTGGGATGTAAAAGAGCCTTTGTGACATGGGGAGTAGCCAGCAGAGGCCACACTAGGGGCACAGATCTCTGAAGGTTATACTGTTTGCATTCTCACCTAGCGTTCTGCTTCCTGGTCCCTCTGCTATGCTGGACACTCTCCACTCTGACTGGCATCCAGAGAGCCGCTCTGCCATGCTCTCCCAGCATGGACGGAGTCCTTGGGAATCTGTAAGGCAAGCTTCCCTTTTAATTTGCTTCTGCCATATATTCGTCACAGCGATAAGAAAAGTACACCATGGGTTACTATGAGGTCGCTGCAGATTAGAGTACCCGTCTTTGGCTAGTTTCTGGCTAGTTTGTTGGCCCAGCTTGATATTTGAAAACTTCCCACGATTTTCCTCCAAACTTGCCTTTCTGTATTTCTGCACAAAATATCTTCCCATTCCTCTCAGGCCGCATCTTTCAATTTAAAAATTTCCCCCAATCTTTCATCACGTTGACAGGTGAGACTCTGAAACAAAAGGTTCAGAAATATAACAGCCCACTCTAAAATGTTAAATAATCGCTCACTGTCATCAAGAGAAGAGGCGTATTCAGCCAGGTCTTTCCAGGACACACACACCTCCTGAGAGTTCATTAGACTCTTTTGGGAACTATTTAACATTTTTGGGTCGCACAGTATGAAGTGAATTTGTGTCCTGTGGACCGATAGGACAATAAACATCCTCCGAAGAAATTTATCCTGGTCAAGGGGAGAGTTGGCAGTCCACCCTCCACATCTCTGCCAAAATAAGGTGGTGTTTCAAAGATAACTTCCTTATCCTTTCTATGGAGGCTGGAGAAAGGGTTGGATGTTAAAAGGCATTGGCTTTTAGAAATGTTTTAAACTGCAATCCTTCTCATATAAACAACAGATGCTGAAGGATTCGCTGCTTTGCAGAAACAGTTCATTTTAAATAAATCAATTAGAAAATGTTACTGAAGACAAATAAAAATATCGAGGCATTTCTCATTTATATTCAAAGCTAAGGATTAGGAGAACAACCCAATTACTCATCCAATCTGCCCATTTAAGCACCTGTCAACTAAAGGGATTAATATGCCTTCTGTTTATGGAATTAGGGGCAACTCTGTCACAGTCCTTGCCTGAGAACCATTAACAAACACGGCTTCTGAGTATGTATTAGCATTTCTTAGCTGTCGCTACTATAATGACCCTGATACAAGCTAATGAAAGCATTCAAGTTTCATAGCTACATTTCTGCACATAGAAGGTGAAGCCTCCCCTGATGCCCTAAATTAAGAGGTGTAGCCCCCAAAATGAGAAATGCAGACTAAAAGAAGAAAGAGTCGCCTCAAATACTCAGTCACAAAGGTTAATTATTCTCACATGGATGTGTGTGTCTCTCCTTGGACAGACAAATTAAAGCAAGGGTAGGAAGGAAATGACTAGGTCACAACAGTGTAGTGGGGAAAGCTACATGCTGTCGGGTGGGAGTTACTAGAGACGCCATATGGAGCATCTGCAACCATTACCACACTCAGATGGTAGCAACACCTGCTTTGGCCCTCATTTTGGTGTGAAATTCTAGAAGAAAGGTATCAATACTTCACAGAGTCTATCTGAGGAGAACTGAACCATTTGGGGAATGATTTCTTTCCAGTGACAAATAGAATAAAGATATAAAAATGCCCTGAACTTACAAAACAATAAATTTGGTACATAAGCATTCAAATCACAAAGAATAATCGATAGTTTTTTGGTTTTTGGTTTTCGGTTTTTTTTTTTATGAGCCAACTGCAAACCAGGAAAAAAAAAAAAAGAAACATCAACAGGTAGTTCACTAACAAAGATGGATGAACGGCCAATAAGCACATGAAAAGGAGTATTGCCCACCGATTAAGAGGGAATTGAAGGATGAGCAGATGACTCAAAGGGCCAAGATGATGACTATGATGATGGCTGCTGGCCTGGAGACCTGAGCTGCCAGGTCCCTCGTGCCCCAGCCCCACAGGGTGCTAGCAGAGAACCAACTCCCTAAGTTGGAATCCCTCAGATGTAGGGGTGGAGGATTCCCTCTGCAACGAGGTATGCCAACTTCCTGTTGAGAGTGAGGTAGGACTGGCAAAGCTAAACGCTTCCTTCTTTCATTTCCTGTTATGTGGGCTGCCACCAGAAGGTATGGTCCAGGGTCAGGGTGGGTTTTCCAGTTTCAAATAATCTGGTTCAGGAAGTCCCTCATGAGTACCCCCAGCAGCTTGCTTCCCACTTAATTGCAGATATAGTCCAATTGACATCCAGTACCAGCCATCACAGAAACCTTCATAGTGTTTACTATACAATAGGCTGTTCTACAGTTACATAATATCTCACGTGATCTGCATAACTGCTTAATTTGTTTTTACTTTGTTTTAATTCTCCTGACACACTCATCCCCATTTTATATGGATAGCTAATAAGACTAAATATAGTTTCCATCAACTTTAAAGAATCCTGGGTCATTTACAGTTTGGGTTGATGGGAGCCTTAATCACACACTACTGAGTTGATGCTGCATAAATGTAAATAATAGAATGAAAGGCATTGTAAAGCGTTTCTGATGCAGGACTGTGCATGTCTAGGGATGAAACTTAAATGTATAATACTATATGACCTAAGAAAACGTGGTTGTAATAAGATTCACTGAGTTAATTTGGGCAGTTTTAGACGCCAGGAGCAGGAGTTACGGGTAATGCAGGGAAGGTTACCCTGGTATGAAGGGCATTTCAGGCCCCGACACACTGACATTTGAATGGCGGCTTAGATAATGAGTAAGCAAAGATGGGCATTAAGTCTGTATGGACATCCAACATGGAGGGCTTAGAGGGTCAGACACAATCGCAAAGGAGCACAACAGGTTGTAGCTAAAAATAGGGTCATGCTGCATAGCAACAAAGACAGGTCTCTTCCATTAAAAGAGGAGGGGAAATCAGTAGGGTCAGCCAAGTAAACGCTTCCATTGAAAGACATTCAGATGAAAAAGGGCTCAGACTTTTTGATATCCAATCAATCACCACTACTATTCAGTTACAGCGATATGATATCTCCCTTGTATTGGTGAAAATAAATGTCCATAATCAGCATTTTATTTTGCATTGCACTGCTTTGTTTCAAGGCCTGTTATTAGAGTTGTATTGCATTGGTCATGGTGCATGCATGGTGCATGGTGCATGGTACATGGTCATGGTCAGCAATAGGAACTACCCATTGGTCACTGTGGTCACCTTAGGGCCTTAGACATGGAGAGAGATCACATCTAAGAGAAGGAACAGAAAGTACTCAAGAAATATCAATGGAGTAAAGCTTCTGGATGTTGTGGGGACTGAAATACAGGAGTGGGGAAGACCATGGTGCATTTTACTGTTATATCAGCTGTTTGAAAATTCCCCAACCGTAAACACAAAGCATGCACCACTGTTGGGATGGATTCCCGCCATCGAACCCCAATGAAGTCTGATCTCACCACTTCTCCCGTGTCCTTATCTCTCTGCCAGTGTCCCTTCTATGCTATGTTCTGTTACTAGGTTTCTACTTACAGCCACGATCTTCTCCCATGTTTAAATCAACTGTAATAATTCCTGCTCTCACTTTTCTAATGACATTGCTACCTGCTTTCAAGTCTACACAAACCAATTAATTAATCACTTAACGAACACATCAAATTAATAACTAATGCATGATAGTGGATATGATACTCCTTACTAAACTCAAAGAATTGGCAGCCTTTCTGTTGTGTGCATGTGTGTATGTGTGTGTTTGTGTGCATGTATGTGCATGTGTACGTTCATATATACACATGTATGTGAGTCTGTGGGTGTGTGTGTTTGTGTATATACAAGTATGTATGTGTATGCACGTGTGTTTGTGTGTGTGCATGTGTTTGTGTGTGTGTGTGTGTGCATGTGTCATTTCTAAATCCAGCACCTTGAGATTGGTAGATGCACTAGCCACTGTAAATAAGAGAAAATAAAACATTCCTCTCTGAAAAAAAAGCAAGGATCAAATACTTAGTTAACTGTATGAACAAATTAATCATGGTTCCATTAAGTTTTAAGCTCTGAAACAGAAGGTCTATGAATCGGGCCTGCAGATATGGCCTCAAAACAAGAAGCCATGTCTTCCTTCTTCCATTGATATTGTGAGTAAAAGACAAGTTTGTTTCCTTTATAGGAAACATACAAGTAGACTTATTAAATGTGAGTCCTTATCTGTCTTAGTGACTATTATATTGCTGACATCATGACAATGCAACTCTTACAAAAGGAAGCATTCAGCTGGGGGCTCCCTTACAGGGTTAGTCCATGGTTGTCATGGCACAAAGAGTCAGGCAAGGTGCTTTTTCAATAGCTGAGAGACATACATCTTGATCCATAAGCACCAGTGGGGAGAGAGAGAGAGAGAGAGAGAGAGAGAGAGAGAGAGAGAGAGAGAGAGAGAGAGAGAGAGAGAGTCTCTCACTGGCTTTTGAAACCTCGAAGCCTACCTTCAATAGCACACCTCCAACAAAGGACAGAGCTAATCCTTTCCAAATGCTTCTGCTAAGTAAGGACCAAACACTCAAACATATGCATTTATAGGGGCAATTCTCATTGCAACTGTCTGCTGACAGCCCATGGAAGAGGGCGTACACTCCTGCTGGGACCAATCAGCACCCATGGGAGACTCTTAAATATCTTATGGTTTGGATCACATCTGCAAATAGTCCTTGAACTCCTAGAATTGGTAATGATCAAGTCCAGGCTAGTCATTAAAATATTTTCTACTTTGGATATTTCATGTCTATAAATAAAATATAAGGGATGGTTATATAGATTAAAGCTGACTTTCATGGCAATCTTGCAAATACTTCAGTAAAAACTTCATAATGCACAGAGGCAATGCAATGTACTGTAAAGATATTGACTAATTATAAACCCTATTACAGATGAGTTATATGTGATTAAATTTCCTCATCTATAAAATAGAATATGGTTAGATTAACTCTAAAGTCTCATTGATTATACACTAATCTGTTCTGACTATGTAATCTTACTTACTTATGATAATTAAAAATATGAATGCCCTTTTATAAAATTAAAAACAGATTTTATTTTGTTCTAATTGTAAATTAAAGATACTTAATAGTTAGGGAAAACTGATTAAATTAGATTCATTTTTCAGAAACTCAAATTGGTGTGTGTATGTTAGCTAACAGCTGCTTAGTAACAAAAGATCATGCATTGTGTGACTTAAAACAGCCCACGGTGATCATCAGGAAGTTTCTACAGGCTTCCCCCAAAGACTATGGTAAACTGAACACTTTTTTGGAGGTAATTGTGAGACAGGAGGTTGGGCCTTCCAGGCTTGAGTGAGCAGTGGTAATATTCAGATACTGGAAACCCTGTCTTTATTTTGTTTCCCGTGAGTTCGCTCTGTGTCCTAGATCTGTTTCCAGGATGGCATTGGGACTGGCAGGAAACTTCTTCCCACTCTCTGGAACCAAGTCAGGTATACTATTATAACAAGCCCACAGGAGGAATAGCCAGACATCCTCACTCCATCATATCAGCAAGAAACATGTCCTAAATTGCACCACAAGAGTTACAGAGAGCAGGAAAGACTGACTCCCTTAGAGTTGGTCTCCATTCTCAGATGTTCTCACCCTGGGACATGCAGAGTAACTGGCATAAACAACCTAACATCCTTTAATTAATTTAAACAACCAAAGTGAGATGAAAGGGTCTACTGGAAAATGTTCTTTTACTAGAAACCAGGACAAGGCTGTAGAAAGTGCACACTTCTCATGTGTCACCAACTTCAAACATCACAAGATCATGATGCTCGCTTCACAGCAAACAGAAGCTAAGAGTGAAAGAGAAGTTAAGTGGTCTGTGCATGATTTGAAGAAACAGGCTCTGATCAGAGCTATAGTCTGCATTTCCTGTACGCCGGCGAGGGGCATGCCTGCAGTGATGGACTGTGTGCTGCTGACATTACCCAGTAAATCCATACAGTCTTGAGCCTCAGTTTCCTCGACTCTAACAGGTGGGCTCTTACAACATCCGGTAAGAGCAAGTCAGCTGTGCTCTGCTGCATTCTCTGCGAGCCTCATAGATAAAGGGACTTAAGGTTTTATTTGTTTTGGTTTTTTCTCTAGCAAGAAATTTTCAGGATTCCATAGTAATCAGTTTGCTACTTTTCTCTGATAGAAGGCCCTGGAGGCCAGAGAGATGGAGCAAATACCTCATGTATCTTTCTTATAGAAGAAGCAATAAAGTGCCTGTCTGCTAATAAATTGAAATGTAAGAGAGACATCTTAGCAATTCCTGATGATTGGTCAAAACACCCGGGCTATTTATATGCTTTCTCAGGATGCTTGACTTAAGTATTGTTAAAATGTAGCAAATTAAGATGGAAAGAACAAATTATAAATATAAAGGAGAAGATCAAAAGGAAAATGGATTTTTAGAAATATTTAATATGGTAATAACCTTACAGAATATTATGGAGGTGAGATATACTTAATGATGCGTGTCTTAAGATTAGATTATAAATTGACTCCAAAAAAAAAAAAAAAAAGCAGTAATTTCTGAGACTCAGTGACCTTCGCCTCTGTCACACCCTAGTTTCTCATATGTTTCCAGTCAGATCCACATTGTCACAATTTTCAAATGTTGGATTAAAATAAGCCTGTCACTAACAGGACACTCATCGCTCTACCTAAGGGGCCACCTATAGCAGGGAGACTTGGCAGCGCCAAGCTGGTGTTTAACAGCCAGTGGGGAGGTGGTTGCCTCTCTGTTCCCATAGCAGATTTGGATGCCCCTGACCCGGATTTGGGGAGAAAGGGCGTTAGCCTACCATATAGCCCATGTGAAAAGATCATGTCAAAGCCATCAAAAGAATGCTTAGCTCCGGCTTAACGTAGTTTAACCTATGTATCTAAATGCTAAGGCCTTAGGAATTCAACATAAAGGATGAAGGGGAGAAAAAGGATCAATATTTTGTATTAGGTGAAGCATAGGATTTTTTTTTAAAGGGAGGGATTAGAAAGAAATAATTGCCTGCATCAAATAGCCTCTAAGTCTTCTCTAGGGAGGTGCCTGGTGGATAAAGCTAGACCCCCCCAATTTTCCCCATTTTACAGGTTAGAAAAGAGAGACTCGGGCAACCTTCCTAGAAGCCCATGAGTGCCAGAACCTTCCGTCCCTTCCTAGCTGCCCTCTCTCTCTCTCCCACTTCCTCCTCCCTTCTACCCTCACTTGTGTGCACTCAGGCACTGTGTATATTATAAACCACATAAAAACGTGAAGGAATTGCAAGGTCTTGTCAACAAGGAGTTAATGATATTGGAAGTGGGAGTCACTCTTGTTTTAACCTAGGTGTGCTTCCTGAACATCGTGGATGCTCCACGGTATTAATGGCAGCAAACTCATGAGCATGAGTTCATAAACTAGGCACAGTGAGTCGTCAGCAAGAGCGCATGATGACGTAGAACAACCGCAGCAGGCTCCTGTCATGCGGTCTAGTGTGAATATGCTTTCACAAGAACTTGTGCTGTTTTACTATCATGTCGTACTTATGATGTAGTCTGTGCATTTGGTGCCGACATGATGAGGAAAGTGAGGTGAATGATGTGTAGGTTGGGATGTAGCGCTGGACCACCTGAGGACAAGCACAATGGTAATGACCAGGATTACGCCAATAGCAGGGAGTGTGCACTCAGGGGATGCCGTGGCCAAAGAGTCTAAGGGAGATGGAGCAAGACTTAACCGTTCTATTAAGAAGGGCATACAGCTTAAAATGCTTGAGTTATTCCAGAGTTTTCCATATGTTTTGAAATCCTTTGACCATATGTAAATGCCGCCACAGAGAGTGACCTAGGGGTGAGGCTATCTACATCATGTCAGAGTTCTGTCTGCTTTCGCTTGGTGCCTGACTCACTGAGGGTGGGGAAAGAAAACATGAGACCTGAGGAGCATAGGAAGAAAGCAAGAACATACCCACGTGATAGCAGCAGGGTCAGCATAGCCCCTACTAAGCATGGAAAGATCAGCGTGACTTAACTGATGTGTATTTTTAAAAGTCAGAAATAATTACATTGTCTAGAAATGCCACTGCGATGCCATAGCATCAACAAATGTGTTCTTCATCCTTCTCTAAGACTTTGCAATATTATTGTTACTACCAGAATACACTTTATCTCACAAATCAATTGCTGGCAAAAGGAATAACATCTCTCCAAACCCACCAGTGCAGACAGCCATCTCTCGGGAAATATAACCACGAGCCAAAGCCTTTCTTTACAGAAGACCATAAGGAAATAGATGAGCAAATGAACACTTAATAGAAAAATCTTGGTATGAATAGGGAGAGATGGAAATCATTTTAATGTTTTAGCCACCTTCAGCACTTAATTTTCCTACAGTGAATAAAATAAAATAATAAAATATCTCTATTAGTTTTCACACATGCATAAAGCTGAATGGTTTTGAGTATATGCTATTACAATTATCTCAACTTCAAGAACACTTTTCTCTCTAGGATAGTCAAGCCTCACTTTGTACGAAAATGAGGTGAATTTTGAGCATCCTGATAGGCTCCCGTATCATAACCCTTCACAATGGACTAAAAGTCGGGGCACAAATTCCAATAACAGGATCATACTCTAAGCTCTTCATTGCAAAGATTATTGGGAAAAATAATAAAAAGTTACGGTCATGCCTTGCTTCACGCTTAAGACAATAAAATAGAAACAAGTTTATACAAATCCTATTTCCACCAGACATGCACTGTGTCGCTTCTAAAGTTAATTCATCAAGCATGAGATGTGGCTTTATAGAAATGAAGCCAATGTGGATTCAGACCTGGGAAGGCAAAGACTAGAAAGGACCCTACCATGTCCAGAGTTAAGCTCAAAGCAGGACAAGAGGGAGGAAGAAAGAGAAGCTTGAGTCTTAGCTATAGCCTGGCGCAGTCCTGTATCCCCATCCGCCAGGCAATTCAGACAGCGCCAGCCCCTTTGGTTATAAGTCAGGCTCACTCCACTCCAGAACACATTGGAGCACTGCCCACTTCTGTTGGTTAATGGAGCACCCTCTCAAACACTAAGCCCCATGCGGGATGCAACTAAAATGTAAAGAAGCTGAGACACTACACAGCAGGTCTGCCTTGCTCCCTTGTGTAGATACGAGACACAGAGAAAACACAGTGGTCGTAAACTCCCAAGATAAGTTGGGAATATACCTCGGAGTGAGAGGTACTTCATTTTCCATCTGTGTGAGAGTCATATTCCCACCACAGTGACAAAAGTCAGGAGAAAGTTAGCACATAAGGAAGCATGTTGATGTCTTTGTGACTTCAGGGGTCTCACATCGCAGGCACTTGGTCCTGCTTGCTTGGGCAGGATTGTTAATGGTGTAAGGGCTTCAGGGCAGAACCGCCCACCCTTTGGCAGCTAGGAAGCAAAAACAGAGAGAAGGAGGGGGTCACAGTCTCCGGATTCCTCTTAGGTGCCTGTATCCAACGTTCTAACTTTATCCCACTGAGCGTCACCTCTCAGTGACCACAGACAATACAATCCTTTAATACATTGAACTTTGAGAGCATTAGGAATCAAACATTGTGTGTGTGTGTGTGTGTGTGTGTGTGTGTGTTTACTCTTGTTTGTTTTTTAAAGAAAGAGGAAAAAGAACATAAATTGGGTGTGTAGGGGGAAATGGGAAAATCTGGGAGGAAGTAGAGAGAGAAAAACATGATCAACATATATGAATTTTTTAAAGAAAAAAAGATACAAAGCGTAATGATATCCCCCCAATGTTTGCTTATTTATTGCTCTTCTTCTTTTTAATTAATTAAACATTTTTTATTTTTTAGATATACATTTATATTATTACACATAAATACAATAAACTACCTGCAGCAAGACTAACCGTGACACAATCAGGAATTATATAAATGCTACATTCTTAGTGTTTTGGCTATTTATATTTGACAGCCATTTTATACCTATTTGAATGATATTTTCTTCAGTCACTTAAAATTAATGTTTTACCACAAATCTCATAGACCACAAGACTAAAATCAGACCTCCCATAGTTATGCAGCCATTTCTTCCCAGTTGAAACATCCTTTCCTACAAAAGGATTTGTTAGCACTCGGGAAGTAAATGGAAGTTACAAGGCTCAATAAATAAATAAAACCTCACAAATATCGAGAAGTTCCTGAAATGTACAAGATTTACAAGGCCCTTTTTCAAGGTGATATAAGCAGCAACGGAGAAGAGTCCTCGACGTGCCAAGTAGAGCTGCTCACAAGTATAGAAAGAGCTCCCGATACAGATGTCACATGTGTGGGAGTGAGCGTGGCAGTGCTGAGGCTGCCGTTGAGGCAACCTCGCTTCTGTACCATTAAGTGACCCCAATAAACACCCCACTAGTTTATTAATTTATATGTGGGCAGAATAACATCTTTGGCCTGTCATTGATTTCCTACCTGGGTGGGCTGCTATTTGTTCATGCCCCTCCATGAAAGCTCACACGTGTTTTCATTATTGTACAAATTTCACCATAAAAGCTACAGTTGCAAGCATCTGAGATGCCAAGATAGTGACTCATCCATGAAGGGAAATTCCAGCCCGTTTAAGTCCAGGGGTTGCTTGCTCATGTCGCTGCTGTAATTTCACTTACAGCTCAAACGCTTACAGCTATTTCATATGGGATGACAGAGTTTCATTCTTGCTGTCTCTAAACAAGCCGTCTCCCCTCCTTGTCACTAGCTCTTGCAGACTGATTTCTGGTTCCAACAGAGACATTGCCTCCTTACTCTCATACCTAAAAACAGTCAAGATGCAGTGCCACAAAATTTAAATTCCTAAATGCTTACTTCTTTAAAAAGTGACATCAACAGCAAGCCAACAGACATTTTACACTCTGAGTATTGCTAAAAATACGTGCCTGTCCTAAAAGTGAACATTTATTTCCAAATCCATAGCATCCATGTGAAGGTAAGGCCTTTAAAGAAAGGATTCTAAGTCCCAAATGGAAAGGAAGATATTTAACTTAACCTGAACCAGTTATTTTTAAGCTGTCATGCTACAAAATTTAGCATACCCCCAAGGAGACTGGCATCACCTAGATAGTTACAATAGCCTCCCCTCTCTTCTTCAGTTGCCTCTGGATTACTCTCCGACACCAGTGGGAACTGATCACACTGATGAGAAAACACTTTCCTGCAATGCAAACCTGTTGTGTTAACTCTATGTTCAAAATCCTCCATGGCTGATGACATGCTCCTAGGAGAGCAGCCCAAACCATCAGCAGTCATGAGGGACTGCTTCTCCCTCTGGCATCTTCTATTCCTTCCCTGATCCTTAGTGCTCAGGGAGCATGCTATCTTCAGTTCTTCAAAAATGTCATTCTCCATCTTACCGTGGGCCTTTGCGTAGGCACCATACTCAGTCGATGTACTCGAAACGTCTCTCCCAGCATCCCTCCAAGTTCATACACCAGCTGATCTCCAGCTAACTAGATCTCAGATCACACGTCACTCTTTCAGGGTGCAACCATTTTTCTCAAACTGTCTAGGTTGGCTCTGTTTGTCATGTGGTCACAGAATTGTGGTCCTCTTTATCAACTTCTGCTCATATTATTCTTGTGAGCGCTGGAGGAAAAGGAGCTGCCTCCTCCCCTGGGCGATCATTGCAACTTCATCATTGATCACACTGACTACTGCAAAGCAGATACTCTTCAGTGTTTAATGAGTGAATTTATTCATAAATAGAACTTGTATTCTATTATACAGTTTCACCACATCAGAGGCTAGTGATAGAAAAGACCAAGCAGAAATTTAAACAATCAGCTATGGATGAAGGCAATTGTTGAATACAGGACACAAAATGCTATAACATGTTTCTGTGATGCTAGTATTTCTTTTAGGTAGAATATACCAGAAACTGAAGGGAGAGAGTTGGAAATGGAGCTGCTACAGACAAAAGTGGCTTTTATTTGCACTGGCATCACTGGCTACATTGCAATATATGCTTAGGTATTCATTCTACATATTTGAAAATGTGCTTCAGATCTGTTATTTCCCACTTTCATCCTTTCTTCTTAGTGATAAAGTGACCTGGCAGGGTAGATAAAATCCGTATTACTTTATGACTGGTCAGAAAACTTCCAGGAGAGACTCCCCAGAGAGCTAAAATGAAAAACCAGGAATACAATCATGTCCCCAATCACTGGGTTCCTTCATTCCTCACACTGTGCTAACACATTGGCTGTCTCATCTGATAAAATATAAAAACTACTACCATCAAGTCAAAACAAGAGTGTTAATAAGTTTCCACATTGTGCAGAGCTGGGGAGATGGCTCAGCAGCTAAGAGCATTGGCTGCCCTTGCAGAGGACCTAGGTTCAGATCCCAGCACCTACGTGTCACTCACAATTGTCTATAGGTCCCATTCTTCCACACAGACATTCAGGTAGACACACACTCATAGATATAAAGTAAGTTCCTACATTGAAATTTAGACTTGATACCCTATCAGCATATACAGGGGAAGAGGTCCCCCTCAGTCACAGTCATAGGGGAAGGGAGTAGGGAGAAAATGGGAGGGAGGGAGGAATGGGAGGATACAAAGAATGGAATAACAATTGAGATGTAATATGAATAAATTAATAAATATATTTAAAAAAGAAATTTCTCAGAATGAAATTTTATGCCACGAAAAGCCTTTCAACATTGATGGAAGAGCTACTGGTATATATCATTTATCTGTTTGCCCCTGAATCCATTCTTCCAGTCAATTCTCACTTCTTGCTGTAGTTAGGTCCTATAAAATCGCAGTAAAGACTGAATTAGCAAATATTGAACCGTTGCTTCTAGGGGAAATACAGAATTAAGATCCTATGGACCCCTGCTTGAGTTTCTATCAGCTAATCAATGCATAGTCTATTTTATGTGTGCTTCTACTAATGGCATATCTCACAGTGAATTCATGACCAGCCACACTGTTAACTCATGCCTGAATAAGTGCATCTTATACACATATTTTCTCTATGAAATATACTGGCATTTATGAACACTAGCCAGCACTTTGGTATGAAATGTGGCATCCTAGTAAACAGAAAAAAAAATACCACCAAAGAAAACAGGGACGTGTGAGGAGCACAGCCCTAGACAGACTATACAGAGGGCATTATTTACATTTTGAGAGCTAAGGCAAGAATACAGAACACTGCCTTGTTTGACCCCTCTGAGGTTATGCATATCCAGAAATCTAGCCTTTTGGCATTCTGCAAAATATGGTGAAAGCTAGGAGTATGGTTTAGGAAATCAGAATTCCAACACACTTGAGAAGGCAGAAAAATTCTCTTCTATGAAACCAGAAAGTAGAAGCCTAAAAGTCACTAAAATGCATAACCAATGGGGTGGGGAGGGAACTAAAGGAAGAAAAGGCAGAGGGAAAAAAATTAGGACTCTCAACCTATATATCCCTGGGATAAATATTTAACAAGTAGAAATGCAGTGCCATCGGGTACATATGTATGAAGAAACATCTTGGAAGGCAAGATGGATCCCCTGGGAATGACAAGGAGGAGAATTAGTAGAAGAGGAAGCACCCCAAATCCCATAGCTGCAGTGTCAAGTATCTCGAATGGGAGACATCAGAGTTCAGACTGGCAGAATAGGCGGAGTTTGGAGCTGAAGGAGGAGAGAATATGGTGTGAAGAAGCAGAAGACTTAGAATTTCGGCCTCTAGGCGACAGGCATTAAGCCACCGTGTATCTGGAACTTCAGAAAAACAACAATATTAAGAAAGTTGATCCAGAGACTCGAAGTGCATACTGCCCTCTCAGAGCACACAAGTTCACTTCCCTGCACCTATGGGGCAGCTCCCAACTCTGTGTAACTCCAGTGCCAGGGTAATGCAAGACCTCTGGGCTTCACAGGTACATGCGCTCACATGTACACGCACATAAAGACGTGCATGCATGTACGTGTACACGAAGGCACACACAATTAAATATAATAAAGGTTAAAATTAGAAAAGAAAGCTGACCTATCTCAGACTGGGGGTGATGAGCCGGGACCAGGGGCTAGTTATCAGGAACACCGGCCCAGAAAGGACCTAGCCCAGAAAACAGTCATTCCAAATAACAAGAGAAGAGACGTGCATTGATGATGGTCACCAATTCACAGGCTGTAACTGGATTTGAAGAGAGAGTGAGTAAAAGGGAAGAGTGGGCTGGGAAAATAGCCTGGGGCTATGACATGGCGCCTGCCTTGTTCTGCCCAACCTGCCGTAACAAAGTGTCACATCCTGTGGATTCATGAGGAAAGTAAAACCTTTCCTAGACTTCTGAAGGCCAGAGGCTGACGATCAAGGCTCCATCATGTTTGGTGTCTGCTGAACGCTCAATTCCTATGTCATAAAATGGTTCTTCTCACAGCCTCCTCATGCTACAAGGGACGAGGCAGCTATCAGGGGCCTCTTTCTAAAAAGGTCACCAATACCATGCAGGAGCCCTCTGAACTAATGGCCTTATCAATTCCCTATCAATTTATTTATCAGTTATTGTTTTTGACACAATCTGCTAAAATCTACTTATTCACCAAAAATAAATAAATAAATAAATAGGTAAACAAAATAAAATAAAATAAATCTCTAGCCCAACACAGCTTTCTCAGCTGTCATAGTTTCATCTTTTCACAGAGGACATGTGCCCAGACCTGAAGGCATATATGGTGTGGAAACCCACTGACTTTACTGTCCTTTCCTTATTTATTTATTATAATTTATTTATATTACATCCAATTGTTATCCCTTGCTCTTATCTTCCATTTCTTACCCTCCCCCCATCTTCCACCCCATTCCCCTCCCCTAGATGTCTGTATCCCCTTCCTGTATCCCCTTCCTCTGTGACTCCACAAGGCTGCCCCACTAAGGGGCAGTGATCACAAGCACCACAGTCCATGTCAGAGGCAGTCTTCTCTCTTCTCCCTCCCCGCCCCACATGGACTTGGTTAAGGGATCAAAGCCCCATTTTCTATACCTATCCCCAAACTCTCAGACCATCAGAGACCACCAACATGCTAACACCAGAAACATCACAATGGGAAATGGTCAGAATAAGAACACAAGCAACAATTCCCAAGGCCATTTGACACCACCAGAAACTATCAGTCCTACCACAACCAGCCCAGGAGATACTATGACATGTAATGCACAAGAGAAAGATTTCAAATCTGAGGTTATGAAAATGACAGAGTCCTTAAAGGAGAAAAATAAATCCCTCAAGTAGAATAGTAATATACAAAGAAAGAGGTGAAAGAATTGAACAAATCTCATAAAAATTAATAAAAGATAGGAAAACTACAATTAAGCAGCAGAAGGAAATGAATAAAAGGATTCAAGACCTAGAAATGTAGATGGAAGCAATGAATAAAAAGTCTGAGACAATCCTGGAAGTGGAAAACCTAGGGACAAGGACAGGAGCTACACACCCAAGCATCACCAACAGGACACAAGAGATGGAAGAGAGAATCTTAGACGATATGATTGAAGAGATTGATACAACTGTCAAAGAAAATGTTAAATCTTAAAAGCTTCTGAAAAAGAAATATGGGACACTATGAAAAGACCAAATATAAGAATAATAGGAATAAAAGCTCCAAGGCTCCAAAAATATTTTCAACAAAATCATAGAAGAAAACTTTTTTAATCAAAAAAAAATGCCAATAAGAATACAGGAAACATTCAAAACTCCTAATAGATTGGGTCACCAAAGAAAGTCCTCCTACCACATAATAATCAAAATACTAAACATACATAACAAAGAAAAATATTAAAAGCTATGAGAGAAAAAGCCTGTAACATATAAAGGCAAACCTATCAAAATTACACGTGACTTCTCAACAGAGACTATGAAAGCCAGAGGGTCTGGACAGATGTCATGAAGACATTAAAAGACCACAGATGTCAACCCAGACTACTATTTCCAGCAAAACTTTCAATCACCATAAATAGAGAAAACAAGATATTCCATGACAAAGCCAAGTTTAAACAGTACCTAGCCACAAATCCAGACCTATAGAAGATACTAGAAGGAAAACTTCATCCCAAGGAGTCTAACTTTACCCAGGTAAACAAAGGAAATAAATAACTTCACATCCACAAAACCAAAAGAAAGGAAGCACACACATACACACACACTCTACTACCACCAACATCAAAAAACAAGAACCAACAACCACTGGTCATTAATATCTCTCAACATCAATGGCCTCAATTTCCCAATAAAAAGATGCAGGCTAACAGAATGAATACAAAAACAGGACCCAACATTCTGCTGCATACAAGGAAGGAACACAACTCAGCAATAAAGATAGGCATTTCCTGAGAGTAAAGGGTTGTAAAAAAGTATTCCAAGCAAACAGACCCAAGAGGCAAGCTGGAGCAGCCATTCTAGTATCTAATAAAATAGACCACTAAGGTTGTTGCTAAGAAGCTGCAGGCTGCACATAGTGTGGCCACAGTGGGTAAAGGGTGGCTTGAGTCCTGGGCAGGGAGACTTAGAATGGCTCAAATGTCATCATGCTACTCTGAACACCATGTGGTATTATCAGATGTTTTTCTAGAACCTTCTATTATAGATCAACCAAAAGTAACATGGAAAACAAGACCTTGAATGGGCATGGGGTGCTGCATGCTCTGTTGTACTTTAGGTATATCTGTCTATATTACACACATGCTATTTTGTACCCTTTGATCCACTCCCCCACCTCCAAAGTAAGAACTGCATCTTTCTCCTTTTGACTACATTCTTTTTAAATGAGTTCATTGAATAATTAAGTGATCCATAAAATTTTCACAAAATTGCTCCTATTACATTAGTTTTATCTTGTTTGGTTGTTGGTTGGTTGGTTGGTTGGTTGGTTGGTTGGTTGTTGGTTGGTTGGGAGTAGGGATTATGGTTCAGAGCATAATACACTTGACCTGAAATTCTGAGGACAGGAGACTGGGTACCCAGAACTCGAACAAAAGCCAGGCAAGAGTGATGGCCGTTAATAACCGCAGACTTAGGAATGTAGAGCCAGAATCCTAGTGGCAAGCAGGTTAGCTAGACTAGCTAGATCAGCAAGCTCATGGCTCAGTGAGACACCTTGTCACAGTAAGGATGGTGGAAGCAATTAAGGAAGATATCTGCTATCATTTTGAGCCTCCACATATATGCACACATATGATATAAACACACACACACACAAACACACACACACACTGCAAACCATGTATACATACAATGCAGTAAAAGAAAAAAGCCAATTGCAGTAAGTTTTAACAATGTTAAGAGGGTATAAAATGGATGGTATTTCCCTCTTCCTATTATAGGCTCTAAGCCCAACTGGAGCTTTCACCAGCCTTAGGCCTATGGGCCCACACTAATTTGGAGGACTATTTGACACAATCTGCTTTGTTTGCAAAAGTCTATGAAATTGTTTTAATTAATTATTCTTTATAACTACCATCTTTTCTGGGAATTAATATTGCCTTAGCATATTCATGAAAAATACATTTATTAAGCATAAATGTAATGGCAATCTGTCAGAAACTATGCAGCATATCATTCTTGTGAACATTAAATTCTTTTAATTACAGCCTATGGACTCTACCACTCTTGGAACTGTGGCCAGCTTATTACTCAAATAACTCATATTTTGATTCAGTTTTTGTATCCATATAGAATTTCTCCATACTTGTTCTATGATTAATTAATAAAAATATAACACATACTAATTTGGAAGTGGCTGAACTATATGCTTAAATACCTCAAGTTTTAAAATGCAAATGACAGACAAATACGTGACAGCCAAGGCAGACCAGAGACTAGTTTACAATTTAGAAGCTATGAAAGCCAACCAACTGGTTGTTTATATGAGAGCTGGTGGCAACTCCACTGTGGAGACCCAATAGCTGTAAGATTGGGAGGCTGAGGCCACAGCAGATACAGATGGCCAGCAGTCAGGAGACCCTGCACAGGCCAGTCAAACTCATCTGTGCAACATTTGTGTAGTGTACGTAAGGTTCTGGGTTTGATCCCCAATGAGAAAACAGAGGGCAGACCTGAACATACACACACACACACACACACACACACGAGAGAGAGAGAGACAGAGAGACAGACAGAGAGAGACAGAGACAGAGAATGAAGAATCACTTTTAAATGGCCGTGAAACACAAAACAGAGGAGACAGGCTATAAAGACCCCCTATCAGAGAATCATCCAAAGTTCCCTGGCAATGGTTGGTCCACAATAAATAGGTAAAGAAATCAGGGTAACTACAGAGATCCCACGGGTCTGTGTTTATCAGTATGCTTTCCTCAGATGCACAAGAAGATAACACAATGTAAACTTTAAAAGTCCATGTAAAACATCAGCGTCCCCAGCCAGATCCTGCTCGCTCTACATGGATTTTTAGCTGTATTTAATTCTTTACAAATTTGAACAACCGCTTTGATTTCTAAATGAAAAAAAAAGTATTGAATCAATATACAGAGACATGATAAACAGATCTGTGGGAGGAATGATTGCCACACAGAATAGCCTGATGGTTCAGCCATCTAGTCCTTTGTGTAGAGAAAAGGATTAAATTATTAATTTCGCAGGTGTGGATTATTTGCTTTGAAGATCATCCATGGTTAATTTAAAAATCAGAACCATTCAACACACTGCTGATTATCCTTGCACAGTGTCGAGTTTGTACTCAGAAGCACAAACTGATCATAGTCTTAGACAAACATAATAATAAGAGTGTTATGAAAGGATGGTTTTCACAAGTCAGGGGTGCATCCCAAAGCTATATATTAATGTATTAGCTATGCCAGGGCTCCTTTTCTTCACAGGAGCCTGTCAAGAACTACATTCATTTGAAAGAGAGGCAATGGCTTTAAAATAAACGCATTAAAAAAACATAATCAACTCATAACTACTTCACAAGCATTTATATTTGGTCTACCACAATGTGAGGTACTGTAATGGACAAGATAGATAAATAATGAATAAATAAATAAATAAATAAATAAATGCCATACATGTCTTCAGCTAACTTAGAATGATCTTGAACAAAAGATCTCACAGCACACTGTAAGATTGAGGATGAGTAATTAAATTAATCTTACAGGTTACAAACTATATTTTTGTAGAAAGTCATAGTACTGTAAGCTGGCTCAACTAGAGATGTTTCTTTGGCGGATGTAACTCAAAGAATTGCCCAGAAGAATCTTCTCTCCTTTACATGCATGAGATCATCTATCATGCCACATGAGCATTGGTTGATAGTTTCAATTTAACTGAAAATAATATAGGGTTTGTAAAAAAACAAATATAAGTGAGGAAACCTTGAAACAGAGAGAGGGAGAGGGACATGGAGAGGGAGGGAGGGAGATGGAGAGAGAGAAAAAGAGAGAGAGAGGCGGGGGAGGGGGCAAAAATTTGACTTTGGTGAATTATAATAAGATAGTTTTGGGGAGAAAAATCCTCAGTCAGATGGAACAAGATTAAGCTGTAGACGGGCCTGAGCAGTGATGGCATAGACTGGCCTATGTTCATAGGAAATTAGCAAACATCAGTGGGTATCACTGAATTACAAAATGAGAAACTGTCTTTGACTTAGGATTAAGACAATAGGAAAACTGACTACACTTTAGGCCGAGAGTAAAACAACAACTTTATATACCAGAAAAATAAATGATAACAGTAAGAGAAATAAATCACTAGAAAGAAGAATGTTTTAAAGGCCAATTTGATGAGTATCATAGTTACCAAAGAGAGAAGAGGGAAGCTTTGGCCCCACAGAAACAGAGAGAATGAAAGAAGAGTCAAGGGCCTGTAGTCAATTCAGGCTGTGGGTGGATTACTTAGTGACACTCAGAGGTGTCCAACCTGTGGAATCACAATATGACTGCCACATGCAAATATGTTGGGTTGCACCTACAGCTAGCCTGCGACGACGTATAGAACCATGGACACAGGCTGAACATGCTTAAATAGATGATGAGTTCACCTAGTGTTGCTTCCCCCAGCTAGTCTTCCTCCAGAAGCTCAAGGAGCCTCTCAGCATCTCTCTGGACCCTAACAGAATTTGACCACATCAAGAACCCTTTCTGACTGAGTCATTTCTTTCTTATGGGATACAAAGCTTCCATAGCAAGTAATGTTCAATATAGAGCAAGCTTTGAGAGAACAAGGACAGTGCCTGTCTCACTGAACATTAACACCCAGCTCCTATACAGAATCCAAAATAAAACTGACAAACCCATCAAAGGATAGAAGGCCAAAGTGTTCACGGATGCAGTATTCGCAACAGTCAAGTTATAGATCAACGTAAAGTCAGCCATCAAGTGAATGCATTTTACTATTATTCATTTCTACACATAAGCACATCTACACCATACACACACAGGGAGAGAAAGAAGCAGAGACAGAGAGACAGAAGTAGAGGCAGAGAGTGAGAGCAGGAGCATGCACACTTCATGAGCTATGGTTTGGGTGTGGCTTGAGTATCCCTTAATATCCATCACTGTCTGATTCCCTGGGTGGTACTGTTCTGGGAAGTAGGAGAGGCAAAGCCTAAAGGCAGCTTTTCAGGTAACAACTTAGAGACATCTGGTGTTTCTTCTTCCACCCCTTTGATAGCTTTCTTGACAAGGTTGTTATTCCAGAAGTAAGCCAGGCCCAGGCCCAGCGCCTTTCTCTCTGGTTTGGGTTCCTAACATGAAGCACCTGCTCTACACATGCTCTGGTCATTGCCTCCATCACAATGTGCACATTTCCTAACAGAACCAAGTCACATCGGTAGCCACATTCTTGCACCTTCAAAACTATAAGCTTAACACACTTTTTTTTTTGCTTCTTAAGTAGCCTAGCTCGGGTTTTAAAAATACTGATATTTGTATGCATGGTGTTATTTAATCATAAAAAGAAATATTGGATCTTGTTTTTTGTGGTTGAGGAGAAATGTTTTGTTTGTTCATTTGTTCATTTGTTTGTTTGGTTGGTTGTTTGGTTAGCTGTTTGGCTGATTGTTTGGTTGTTTGGTTAGTTGGTTGTCTGGTTGGCTGGTTGTTTGGTTGGTTGGCTGGTTATTTGGTTGGTTGG
>OU015748.1:4612006-4623787 GCA_907169655.1 Acomys percivali
AGAGAGAGAGAGAGAGAGAGAGAGAGAGAGAGAGAGAGAGAGAGAGAAAAGCACCTCTGACTGGGTCCAGACTTTAATTCCAGGAGACCAAGAAGCATTGCTGGAAAGAAACAACCCTCCCAACTGCTTCAACTTAGCAGGAAATGGGACCCTTCGGTAATCCATGAAAAGCAGAACAGCACTGGTAATATATTTTCTCAATCAAGGACAATATACAGTCCTGCTAACATGGATGGCGGAAAGCTTACCAGATCCACTAGACAAAGAACTACAGACAACTAGGAAATACCAAGAGCTGGAAAGATGGGGAATGGAGTTCTCCCCAGGGACTGGCACCGACTGGTTAGTCCTAAAATCATGTACATACAAGTAGCATCCTACAGACTGAGAAGGTTGTATTTATATATTAGAATATATATTTGTATTTATATATTAGAAACAAATGAGATAATTGTGTGTATGTGTGTGCAAGTGTGTGTGTGTGCAAGTGTGTGTGTGTGTGTGTGTGTGTGTGTGTGTGTGTGTGTATAAAACAACAATTAAAGAAGAGGAGACCATGAATTTCAGAGTAAAGAGGGAGTACACATGGAAGGGTTGGAAAAGAAAAAGGAACGGGGAAATGGTAGAACTTTATTTTCATTTCAAGGAACAGAAAGAAGTAAGATAAAATATACTGTGCCTTAGTTAAGCCCTAGTGGCAGGTTTATTTTCCTCACTTAGCTTAGAGCCTAGGATACGATTATCCAATTTTTCAGTTCCATCTGCTTTTATGGGCGGAGTCAAACCACTTGCTTGGTGGAAGCCCAGATTATTGCTGCTCACTCAGGGTTCCATATGCCTCTGGGGCCACAGTTACCAAACGGCCTGACTTCATGAGCTCCAAAACCACATAATTAAAGAAACTAAATGATTTTATCTCAAAACAACTGAAGATGAAATAAGTAAATACATCTAAGCATAAATGCTGGATTATATTATTATCAAAAGAATCTTGAAAATACAGACACAAAGAGAAGCTGTTACCTTCCGAGGTCCTCCTGCTAATTGGAATCTAGGGTCACACACAGTGGTATTTATAAAGAGCATCTGACTTGCCAAGTCCCTGGACTATATTTTCTATATCAAGTAAAATACTAAAACTCAACATTCATTCAAGGTCAAATATAGTTAGCATATTAAACATTTCTAGTGATTCGGTGGCACTTGTTAATTGGCTTTAATATCATTAAGATATATTAATAAGCAATAAAGACAATTAATTCAGAACTGAAATAAGTCCTATATACACATGGCGACCCTGTCACAGGTGCAGAGACAGATATTCTTAGAGAAATTATGGCAAGGCAGTAAATGTGTTTGTTTTACTGACAAACAATCTGATCTGCTGGGGAAGAAAGAGAACTGATTCATCGTCTTAATTTTTTGCACATCTACCCATAAACTCTTCCAGACATCAGGATATAGCAGAAATAGAGAAGAGTCCAATCCATATGGTGGGTGCCAATGGAGACAGGCAATGAAAATAAAACAAGGACAATATGGTGACAAGCCACGATAAAGGAAATGAACAGGACACTAGGAGTAACTGATGAGCGCACGGAAGGGAAGTTGGAGGTGCGGATGTTTGCAGGCTGTCCAGTCAGTGCCTACTGAGAGGATCTCATCGATCTTACGGCTTGAATGAAAATAGAAAATATAAGAACTGGGAGGATAAAGGTGCACCTGGCAGAAGAAGGAGGCAATGTGCAGATCCTGAGATGTGAGTTTTCTATAAGAAAGAGCAGGTGTGGTGTGGGACGACTCTAGCACAATGCGTGAGGAGCAGCCTGGTGTGTGATGGTAAGAACAAGCTTCCCAGGGCACAGCTACTAGGACTCATGTGACATGGGAGACCTAAAAGTCATAAAATGTATGAAATGCCTTAGAATCTGGCTGATACAAAAAATAATTCATGGCAGACCATCTGGGCTAGAGAGTCAGCTGCTAGAAAATGATTATGCAGTTTTAGAGTGGGATGGGGCTTTTTCAGTTTTGTATTTCATCTGATATTTTCCAGGTACTGGTCATAAAGCACGGAGAAAGGAGAGAGGCGTTGATGAGGAGGGCCATCAGAACTCTTTTTCCCGCCTCTGAAGTCTTGTGACCTTTCTAAGATGGCTGATTGCTCACAGTTCTTTCCACCCAGACACTAATGGCTTTCTCACAGTTCTTGGTCTACGATGCACATCTAACGGCTGGAGAAAGCTCTCCTTCCCAGATGAAGTGAAGAGGACAGTGCACCTTCTCCCAAGACAGAAGAGCAGAAGGTCCTACATCCTTGCTCCTGCTCAGACCTTCAGAAGAAATTGGGGAGCAAAGCAACGCAGGTGCTGTTGAAGGGGCATGCCAGGAAAACTCAGCCATATGAAATCTTCTGGGGAAAACAGCCTGAAGCAGGGAAACTAACAGGGAAATGTGGGAAGACTTGAAGTTTGCCAACTACACACACAAGGAAAAACCACAAAAGACAAAATAGAACCTAAAATTTCTAACAATAAATAACTGTATGAAATTCTATTTCCAATGTATTTGATGACATTTTCAATTCAATTATAACAAATCAATTATAATCAAATGAAAATTGTATAGAGATAGAAAGGATAATCACAAAAGGATGCTTTATCGAGTACCGAGCCATTTATGGCTCTTTTCTTTGCTGACAAAGATTAGACTGGACTACTCATGGCACTTTTCTGCTTGTGTGCAGGAAATCAAACCAAATGGCTCTGTAATGTTCCTCTTCATGTTTGGTAATCATGTGTTCCCCCGAATAAGGGGGTGATTAGTAATGCCAGAGCCTAAAAGAGGAAGTGGGGATTTAAATTAACAACATCAGAGCATCAGATAACTGGACCCGGGGGTTGTGGTTCTAATGTTGGTATCAGCGCATTAGGCCAGCTGCGACTTGTGTGCCTCCAGGATCATGCTGGGGAAAAGCCGGGCACTTATTTCAGTCAAACTGATGAGAGGGGACATGAGGGAAATGGGCAGAGAATGCTCGAAGAGGAATTTGCTTAACGTTCACAGTTTTAAATAAACAGTCTTCCAGCATCTCCTTACATCACATATTGGTTAACAACATGAGCAAAAGCCTAAACAGCCCCATTTTCAAACTGACAAGGAATGCAAGGAACGCGACACAGGAACTGGAAAGCTGAGGCATCAGCAGGTGTCATGCCAATGTGAGATGTATAGCATGTATAAGCAACAATCATGATTTATTTTCTTCTCTGATTTATCTTAGTAAAAATAGTACTCATCCCAAATGCTTTTTCCTTTTTTTTTTTTTTCAGTCTCAGGAATCAAGTCCTTGATTCAATGAGCCTTGAGCATACAAGCCAAGCACTATATAAATAAGCAATTTTGAGGCATTTCTACTCACAGTGTACATCTTATGCCCTCTTTGTGTTGGAATATTTGAAGATCATATCCATTCAGTTTCTGGAATATGAGTGTTCGGTGGGCTTAATGATGGTTCTAGAAATAACACACATGCATCTTGTCCTACAATAACCTTTGCAGGTGTGTGAACATTATAAAACCAAAGATCTTAGGAGGTTTAATTAAATATTTCCAAGTAATGTCATCTTGGATTTCCAAGGCGGGCTCTAATGCAGTGGTATGTTTATAAAAAGTACACAGAAGAGGTATATTAAAACATGAGGCTGCATGCAGGAGGAAACACAGGTGGAGTGACCGAGCAGCCACCGGCCATTTCTTTGCCTATAGTACAGTGACGCTAGAAAATCAAGGAGAAACATTAAAAAAAAAATATGGCCACCATCAGATTTCCTCTCAGACAGGGTTCTTTATAGCAATAATGGTTTTCTTTTCAATACCATAACAAAAAGGAGAGAGAAAGAGAGAGGACAGAGAAGAATTTTTAGAGAAGAACCACAGGAAAACCCAGAAGCTATGAAGCCAAATGAACAAAATGAAGAAGGAGGAGGAGGAGGAGGAGGAGGAGGAGGAGGAGGAGGAGGAAGGTGTCAGGAGAAGGATCTGTTTTATGAATGGTGCTTTGGAAACAGGACAGCTACAAATACAAATGCAAAATGGAAACATAATTGCTTCCTTCTCCATATATGTGTAACACAAAGCATGATCCTTACAGTTTACATGGAAGTCAACTCAAAATGAAAGACCTACTACACGTGAGGCCTGAAGCCATAAAACTCACAGACCAAAGACAGCAGCGAAGCTCCATAGCGTTGTCTGCTCAAAGATATTTTGGGCGTGACACCAAAAACACTAAGAACAAAACCAAAAACAAACCAGCAGGTCTTCACCACACTAAAATGTTTCCTTTCAACAAAGCGTTATATTAATTTATTTATTTATTCATTTTACATCATGATTATAGCCATCTTCCTGTTTTCCTCCTAGTCCCACACTCCCTCGCTCTCCCATAGTACTCCCTTACCCTGTTCCTCAGAAAAGGGGAGCCCCATCTCAGCTCATCAAGTCACATCAGGACTAAGTACATCCTCCTCCCCTGTGGCCTGGCCAGGCAGCCTGGCCAGGGGAAATGATCAAAAAGCAGGCAACAGACTCCATGTCAGAGCCAAGCCCTGCTCCCCTTACTAGGGGACCCACATGAAGCCTGAGCTGGCCACTGGCTACATCTGTGTAGGGGGCCTACATACAGCCTATGCATGGTGCTTGGTTGGTGCTTCAGCCTCCGCAAGCCCCTCTTGGCCCTGGTTAGCTGGCTCTGTTGGTCTTCTTGTGGAGCTCCTGTCAGCGCCAGGTCCTTCTATCCTTCCCCTACAGTTCCACAAGACTCCTTATGCTTTGCCCAATGTTTGCTGTCATTCTCAGCATCTCTTTTGATCTGCTGCTGGGTGGAGCCTCTCAATAGACAACTATGCTAGGCTCCTGTCTGGGAGCATAACAGAATGGTGTCAGGGGTCTCTCCATGGGTTTCAGGTTGGGTCAGGCATTGGTTGGACAGTCACTCACTTTCGGCTCCATCTTTATCCTGGAATATTTTGTAGGCAGGGTAAGTTTTGGGCTGAAGTTCTTGTGGGTGGGTTGGTGTTCCCCTCCCTCCACTAGGAGTCCTGCCTAGTTAGAGTATGTCCTCATCAATCTCCCTGACCCCTGCTGCTAGGAGTCTCAGGTAGAGTCACCCCCACATCCTCCCAGAAGCCTACGCTGTCTTGGGTGTCCGGCTTGTCGCAGAGATGTTTCTGCCCCTGATTACTCTTCTCTCTCTGTTTTCCAGTCCCAGCTCTTCCCAAGTCTGATCTTCACCTTCTTTTCTCTCTATGTTCTCTCTCTTACCTTGTCCCCTTTCTTCAACCACTACCTCTGTCTATTCTATTTCCCCTTCTGAGTGAGATTTAAGCATCCTCTCTTGGATCATCCTTGTAATTGATCTTCCTTGCGTCTGTGAATTGTAGTATGTTTATCCTGTACTATATAGCTAAAATCCACTTATGAATGAGTACATACCATTTGTGTATTTCTGGGTCTGGGTTACCTCACTCAGGATGATCTTTTCTAGTTCCATCCATTTGCCTGCAAATTTTGAGATTTCCTTCTTTTTATTAGCTGACTAGTATTCCATTGACTAAATATACCACATTTTCTTTATCCATTCTTTGGTTGAGGGACATCTAAGCTGTTTCCAGATTTTGGCTATTTACAAAAAAAGCTGGTATGAAGATAGTTGAACAAGTGTCCTTGTTGTATGAAAGAACATCTTTTGGGTATATGCCCAGGAGTGGTACAGCTGGGTTTTATGGTACCATTATTCTCAATGTTCTGATAAAGCATCAGATTGATTTCCAAAGTGGCTGTACAAATTTGCATTTCCACCAGCAATGGAGAAGTGTTCTCCTTTCTCCATATCCTCACCAACATGTGCTGTCACTTTTTATCTTAGCCATTCTGGTAAGTGTAAGATAGAATCTCAGAGTCCTTTTGATTTGCAATTCCCTGATCACTAAGGACTTTAAGCATTTCTTTGATTCTCAGTCATTCAAGATTTCTCTGTTGAGAATTATCTGTTTAGTTTTGTACCCCATATTTTAATTGGATTATTTGGTTTGCTGGTGTTTAAGTTTTTGAGTTTTTATATATTTTGAGTATTAGCCATTTGTCAGATGTGGGATCAGTGAAGGTCTTTTCCCATTCTGCTGTCCTTTGCCTTACAGAAGATTTTCAGCTTTAAGAGGTCCAATTAAATAAATGTTGATCTTAGAGCCTGAGCTGTTAGTGTTCTGTTCAGGAAGTTGTCTCTTGTATCAGCGAGTCTAAAGTTCTTCCCTGCTTTATCTTCTGATAGATTTAGTGTGTCTGATTTTATGTTGAGGTCTTTGATCCACTTGAACTTGAGTTTTTTGCAGGATGATAAATATGGATTTTTTTCTACATGAAGACATCCAGTTAGACCAGCTGATTCTTTGAGAAAATCAACATAATAGACAAACCCATAGCCAACCTAACTAAAAGGCAGAGAGACAATAAACAAATCAACAAAATCAGAAATGAAAAGGAGGACATAACACCAGACACTAAGGAAATCCAAAGATCATTAGGTCTTATTTTAAAAACATGTATTCCACAAAATTGTAAAATATAAATTAAATGGACAAATTTCTAGATAGATTCCACTTGTCAAAGTTAAATCAAGGTCAGGTAAACAATTTAAAAGTCCTATAACCCCTAAAGAAATAGACGCAGTCTTTAAACAGCTCTGATCCAAGAAAAAAAAAAAAAACAGGGCCAGATGGTTTCAGCACAGAATTCTATCAGGCTTTCATAGAAGAGCTAGTACCAATATCCCTCAAACTGTTCCACAAAACTGAAACAGAAGAAACATTGTCAAACTCATTCTATGAGGCCACAGTCACCCTGATACCTAAGCCACACAAAGACCAAAGAAAGAAAGAAAGAAAGAAAGAAAGAGACTTTCTCACACATTTCCCTTATGAATATAAATGCAAAAGTACTTAACAAACCCAAGAACATATAAAAAAATATCATTCGCCATGTTCAAGTAGGCTTCATCCACCAACATTATCCACCATATAAACAAACAAAGAAAATATGCACGATCACATCGTTAGATGCTTTAAAAAAAATCATTGGACAAAGCCCACATCCTTTCATGTTACAAGTATTAGAAAGATCAGGGATACAAGGCACACACCAAACATAATGAAGGCAGTATACAGAAAGCCCACAGCTTACATCAAATTAAGCGGAGAGAAGCTTAAAGCAATCCCACTGAAACCAGGGACAAGACAAGGTTGTCTACTCTCACCGCAGCTCTTCAATATAGTACTTGAAGTTCTAGCCAGAGCAATAAGACAGCTAAAGGAGATAAAGGGGCTACAAGTAGGAAAGGAAGAAAGCAACACGTGGCTATACACAAATGATATAATAATAATAAACATAAGTGACCCCCAAATCCCACCAGAGAACTCCAACAGCTAACAAACACCTTTAACAATGTGACCAGGTACAAAATTAACTTAAAAAAAAAGTCAGTATCCCTCCTAAATACAACCAATTTTTTAATGCAGTAAAATATACAAGCAGTTTCTGTAACTCAATAACAATGATATTAAGAAACCTATCATAAAATGGGCAAAGGACCAGGTGAGCCATTCTTTCAAGAAAACAAAAAGGCAATAGTTGTGTATGAAATTAAGCTCACCATCATTAGTAACCAGATAAAATTAAATCAAGACCACACTAAATATCATTCTACACCTGACAGTATGACTGTCCATCAAAATGTCATAAGTATTTTGAAGGGTGTGAGGATGGGGAAAAGGCGTTGTTATTCATTACTCACAGAAATATAAACTGGTTCAACCACTGTGCGAAACACTGGGAAATCTTCAAAGAACTAAGATTGGCACTACAAAAGACCTACCAAATCACACTTCTGGACATTGTATGAAAGAAAAAAAATCACTATCTCAAAAAGACATATGTACTGCTGTGTTTGTGGTAACCTCACTATAGACAAAATATGAAACTTATAAACATCCCTTGACAGATTATTAAATTTTTTGACTAACACCTTATTTCCTTCATTGGTGTACAAATGGAGGTATAAAAAAACCACTATTTTATGTTCTTTCTCTCTCTTTCTTACACACACACACACACACACACACACACACACACACACACACACACCAGTCTATATAAAGAAAATATTACTATTTTTACAAATATTGATTTATCCATAAGGCCTTATCCCAAGTGAGCCAGAAAAGGAAAAGCAAGCAGAATAATCTGACCTACATGTAGAATAGAAAAATGATTGAACTAATAGATACTAAGAAAGGAATGGTGGTACACAAGAGCTGGAGGGTGGGAGAAAATACAGAGTCTTTATCCAAGTACAAACTTGTACTTCTAAGGCGAATAAGTTACAAGAACCTAATAAACACAATAGTTACAAAAGTAAAGACGATTCTCCAGTACCTGAGGTAATCTCAAATACCTGAGATTCAAGGCAGTAGTTCTTAAATATTCTAATCACACACAAAAAAAATAGTTAATTACATGAAGTGGTGGATATACCAATTAACTTGAATGTGATGATCAGTCAGTTCACTATGTTTATGTGTATTAGAATATTATATTTCACACCTAGAATACATGTTTATATCATTATGATTTATATACCAATAAAGTTGACAAAATATTTTAAAAGAAAATTTATAAATATCAGATCAGCAGAAAATTTGAAGTCTGATAATATCATGTGTTCATAATTTTGAGTAGAATGAATAACATGTAGCCCAGTACCTATTAACAAGACAATGACTAAATCAGACTGTGCTACATCCACACAAAGGGGATGTCATCAGCCATGAAAATGAATAAATAACAATATACTACACACTGTACGAGAACTTTAACTGTACAAAGGCAAGAAAGTAAATGTATTGTTTCAGGTCCAGCAGGACCAAACATTACACTGCACAGAGTAACAATAAAATGTGTAAAGGGGACAGGAATGTTAAGACCACACCTCTACACTAGGTGATGTGGAGGGCCTCTGAAGGACTTTGGAGGAATGAGGTCATATAGGAACACATTCCTAGTTCAATACCAATTATTGTAGTCTAGCGCTTAAGCTGGGAAATGGGTTGGCTTTTCATACCATTATTGTATTTCAGAACTTAAATACATGTTTTGTAAAGTTTTCACACATACACACACACACACACACACACACACACACACACACACACACAATTTCAGAAGAAAACTTGAGAATCGACCAGAAAATTGACAATTTCATTGTTCAAAGGTGAGAAAGAGGCGCTGACGAAAAGCAGCTCTCAAGCGTTTCTACTGAGAGTGGTGTTAGCAATGGGCCTGTGGGGTTTCAGCCTTACATAGTAGATTTACCGTGTGACGGTAGGGATTTTACAAAGAACAGTTCCTAGATCCAAGCAGAGACCAGATAAATCAGAATTTTTGAACCTGAAAACTAGTCATACTCTTACTTTTGTTTGTTTGTTGTTTTGTCTCTAGCATCAGGAGAAGGTGCTCACACACTTGCAGGGTCACAGATCAGCGATGCACGCCAAGCCCCCTATTCTACACTGAGGAATTGCTGGCAGAGAGAAGCGCTTTTCTGTACTAGCAAAGCATCCAGTCTTCAAACCACCGCTAACTCGTCAACACGCTTTGACTGTAAGGAAACTTCTATCAAACTTCCATTAAAAAATGACGGTAAGATGATGTGGGAGGGCGCAGCGGTAATGAGAGCCACAGTAAGTCTCTTAGGATAGTGTTGCCTCGGCCTTTCCATCCTCCCCAGTTCACTTTTTTCTAGATAATATCAACACGAAGTCCCTCTCCTGAATGAGGATGCTCACCAGCCTTTGCATCCTCTGCTCCACGTACTGATGGGCAGAAAAGCCCATGAAGAGAAGCCCTAACCTCCAACTCCAAGTCCCCCAATCCTGTTGGGTGTCTGCTTCTCAGATGACAGAAGCTACGGAGATGCTGCCAACCCTGTAAGCTCACAATGAAGAACACGGATTCGAAACCAGCAGAGTTTTTCCCCTAGGCTCTGTCCTCACAGACTCCAGTGGCAGCTCAAGTGATGGTAATACCATGGGCTCCCTGATTATATCCACGCAGTGTCGTAAGACACCTGTTAACACCACCTCAGGCAATCGGGTGTTTTTGGGCATCTGCTTTCCGCTCCATGGGGCAGAAAACTGGAGAAAGGAGGTGGATATCCTTTGACTCAATAACCAAGTGCCTTCTGCAGTTGCCTGCAGAGGGAGATCCTCTGATCGCTGCTTCGATGCAGAGCCCAAAGCAATGCTGGTCCCTCTGTAATAGGTCCCTCTGTTTGCCCCAGGAGTAGCGTGTTTGGTTTCAGCTCCAGAGGAGGAAATGGCCTAATGAAAGGCGCTGGGTTCAGATCATTCTGTTGCGAATAAAGGACCCTTCCCTGGAGAACTGCTACCAGCTGATGCATGCTGGGAGGTGGGGAGTTGTCCACCGGTGTAGCTACCAGAGAGGTGCTCCTCCTCCCGTGTGTAGCTCCACACCCTTGCCCAGTCCACACCAGTGGCCTTGGTTAAACGTGGTATGTCACAAAACAAAATAAAAGGACATGTTAGTGGGATAAAGCGTTCAGAAGAGGAGGATCGGTAAGGTTGGGAGGAGGTAGTGGATAAAGTCAACCAGAACGCATTATATACACTTACGAAACTAGCAAAGATTATTAACTTTAAAAACCTAGAGCATCTGTGCACTCTGGATCCAGCATTCCACCATCACCACAAAATACAACCCCAGGGAGACAGCATTTTCTGTCCCAGATTCAATCCTCCTAGGTCCAAACACAGAGTTCACTATGATAGAGTTTGTGTCTCTCCTAGACCAAGCAATATTAAGATGAATGTGTCCTAGCAGTGAAAGGTGTCTTTCTCCATGTTTGCATCAATAAACAGGGATTGGGAAGTTTGTCAAGACTCAGACTGTTAATCATGGGACGCGCTGGCGCGTGACAAGTCTCCATCCTGCTGTTACGCCTGCACCATCTTTCTAAAATCACATCTAACTTATGAGACATTAATCTTCTCCCATTTCCTCTTTGATTCCAGAATGTTATAGCTTAAACTGAGAAAGAAAAAAAGAAAAGAGAATAATTCTCAACACATACAAATGCTAAATAAGTGTTAGTTGAGTAAAGAGGAAAGGTACATAAATATGACTGACAAAAATCAAATTTTTACTCAGTTCTATTATGTTTCTGTTAAAAAGAATTATGCTATAAATGCAGAATTATGCCATGCAATTTAAAACGAAGAAAGAAATTATTGGGTCTTTTCTAAGCTCCAAGCATCAGGCTCCCTGGCTCAAGTATGGATTAATGCTTATGATGTGAGAATGCATTTTGTCATTGAATGAGTCTACCAGCTGGATGGAAAATATGTCTGCTTCAAGTATAATGAAGCTTAATGTAATAGGCACTTATAAACAACATTCTTTGAAATAAAACAGCCTTCCTTGAAATGTTTGTTATTTAGAAACACCTCGTCTTCAGTCCAAAGAGGGTGGTGGTCCTATGGCTGAAGAGCCTGGGGTATTGAAATGGGTAATAAGTTTCAGCCTGAAATAGTAGGAAAATAATCTAGATTTAGTATTACTATGATTTAGTATATTAGTTAGTGTTAGTATATCAGAAAGAGAGAGAGAGAGAGAGAGAGAGAGAGAGAGAGAGAGAGAGAGAGAGAGAGA
>OU015748.1:4623797-4635802 GCA_907169655.1 Acomys percivali
AGAGAGAGAGAGAGAGAGAGAGAGAGAGAGAGAGAGAGAGAGAGAGATGAGTGAAAGGAAAAATGAAATAGCCGGCATTCTAGGCTCGGTAGGGTGGAATGGAGTGAGAAGAGATGGTCAGCCAAGACAGGAAGATGAGCTATGAAATATAAGGAGCCCCGGGTGGAACCACTGAGTTCTGTGAATTCTCCCTTCATGCATCTGTGCTCAAGGAAAAGTCTCTTAATTATCAACACAGCTCTGAAAGCCTGAACGCTCGCACTGTGGATGTACAGTAGAAATCATGAGGAAAAAGAAAGAGAGGGCACAAACAGTTAACAAACAGGTCAGGTCGTGAAGCAAACTCTCGTGGTCTCTAGCAGGCTGGGTATCCATGGCTTGGCCCCCTCCACTGTGACCTGCATGCAGTGGTGATGTAATCTAAGTCCATCGGTCACAGCAGCACTGACAATGGGTGATGGGCTTTTTCTTCTGTACATTTTGCAGAGCTACAAGGTTATCTTAGTGCCATTCCTTTTGTTCTACGTAAGGTTAGCCTCCAAGAAACGGAATCATCTTAGGATAAGAGAAAGAATCAATAAAAGCTGAGAATTAACAAATAGAATTTATTCTGGAAAGTATGCATGGCAAGTCTGTCTTGGTATCATAGACAACAGCTTTGGTTTGAGCCAGTTGCAGATCAATATTTAATTAAACATACAAAGTGTAGAGAACAAAAAGCACAGCTATTATATTTTCAAAAGATGTAAGAAAATAAATTTGAATGCTACCATTCTAAAATCAAAAGATTTCAGAATACAAGTCTTCTTTTCAACCATTCATTTTGCAGTATGCATTATTTTAGTCCTGTCATTGTTGGCGAGAAATTTTATTTCTGGGCCATAAAAAGTTTTACCACACAGAGTTAGGGTGTTTGATCTATTTCAACTTTGAAATAAATATGGTTTTATTCCATACAGTTTATCATGTTTTAACAAGTACTTTCCTACATATCAGAAGACACAGATCGTGATTGTTCATGGCTCAGTTTAATAATTTATTTTTGGCAGTCATTTTTAGTTCAATTTTAATTGTCATTATGCATATTCATTACACAGGTTCAGTGTCAAATAAGGATATTTTCATCCTAGAATATATTGCATGTTGAGGAGATTCTGCCTTCTGACCCTGCTCTCCCATCTCCTACCATCCATTAATCTATTAATCTCTCACCTTCCTCACTTCTGTCTTTATATCATATATGCACACAGGACTTTACATATCTATATAAAAATCTAGGTTACACAGAATGAGAGTAGATATATGATGTTCATGACACCTGCTCTTCTAAACGGATGGGTTCATTTTATACAACTGTTTCTAGCTGTCCCCATTATTCCTGCAAATGATGCGATTTTGCTTTTTATGGCTGAAGGTAGTTCCGCGTGTGTACGTATCCAGTATCTGCTGCCTTGTCCCCTCCTTCCTCTGTTCCATAACATAACCATTGCGACTATTGCTGCTATAAACACTGATGTGAAAGTATCTCGTGTGAGTTGGCATAGAGTCCATTGAGTGGATACCCGAAAGCTGGGGACTGTCCTATTGTTAAAGTGATAGTATTGGGCCGTACATACCAGAATCCCAAGGAGTTCTGATAACTGGCCTTCACCATCAAATTCTGAAGTATTTACTGAGTCAAGTCTACACCTGATGCAGGGGGATACATATGAACTCCCTATGTAATTCTTAGGTGCACACAAATTCTGCAGACAGTAGCCCACACTCACTGAAAGCATTTCTGGGTACAGGCAGTGTAATCTTTAGCCTCACAAGGTTCCAGGGTATTCTTAAAAACAGCAAATTATAAGAATGTGCAAAAAAATCACTTAATGAAACTTAAAATTATCAAACATACTCAGGCAAACTTAAAATTCAGCACCTTCAAGTTTGACAAACCCATAGGGAATCATATACCTTTACATTTACCTAAAGTTATATATACACTTCGAAGCCTACGGTACTTGGGCTGATGGTACCAGAAGAGCCACAGAACATGTAAGAACGATGTCAGTCCAGGCATGAGGGACCCCTTTCCACTTGTTGAGCATGGGAGAACAAGTGACTTACAAAACAATAAAGGCTATTGTTGTCAATGCTGGTTGCCTCC
The DNA here is from genome assembly GCA_907169655.1 of Acomys percivali. NCBI lineage: Eukaryota > Metazoa > Chordata > Mammalia > Rodentia > Muridae > Acomys > Acomys percivali. The sequence continues at coordinate 4,625,947 of OU015748.1, forward strand.
CAGAGGTAGAAGGTCAGTCCCTACTGCAGAAGCCACAACACATTCCAGACAGAGGATATGGAAGAATTGAGCCAGGTCTGACCCAAAAGCCTCCTCCCTGAAGATTAGCTGCCATTGCCAGGAGACGCTAGCCAACCTGACAAGCAAGGAATGAAGTCAGTAGTACTCCTGCCTGGATGCCTGTGACTCACAAATGCCAGCACAGCAATCTACACGTAGCAGTCCAACAGTGATACATACTTTGGTGGTAACAAAGAGTTCTCTAATTGGATTTAAGGTTACTCAGCAAGCGAGAAATCACATCTGGTACCATTAGCCTAGTCAACAACATGTGACTAGTGAGGTCATGAATCTTAGAGGGGACCCTAAGACTGTGTCACTTTCCTAAACCAGCATAATTCCTACGTGCATTCTAAATATTTGTCATTAAACCCAAAGATTAAGTATAGCTCTCTAACAGAGGCCTTTACAACTTGTCAAATGGAGAAAACAACTGACCACGAAGTGTCCAGCCCCGAATGATACATTTGTAACACAACCCACGTCTAAGGTTCGGGGTATGTTGTATAGGGAGAGGTAGGATTGCAGATACCAAAGGATCATAGAGACCTCTGCAAGATTGTGTCATATACATTTGACAGCAAAGTCATGTCCAGGAAATCTCAATAATATGGCTCCCTAACTAATACCAGTTGACATGCCAGTGTAACTTGTTCGTATTCTTGTGTGTGTGAGCATGTGTATGCGTGTGCACGTGCACTTGTATGCACATGCTTAACCACAATAATCAACCAAAGAGAGGCCATGAATTTTAGAGGGAGCAAGAACATCACTGAAAGCATTGAACAGAGGAAAGGGAGGAAATGATGGCATTATGTTTTAATAAAAGATATTTTTTAGTTTTGAAAATTCAGCATCCTCCGCCCCTGTGGGTATTTGCCTGTGAAAGGAGCAAGAGTGATTTATTAGGAGACAGAATTGTTAGAAGCATCCCCTCCAGACGCTTTGGAGTTTCCAAAGTGCTTTTTGTTATTCACCCAATTAATGTGTTAATAGTCACATAAGCCACTCTTACTGTGGTCCATAACTATCAGAAAATTCAGCTTCAGAACTTCTGGACTCAACCAGGTGTCCTGGCTTGTAAGCAGTGAAATTCATAAACTAAGTTTTCTAATTTCTTCTGAGAAAAACTCCTTCCTCCCCCTAGATGAATAATGATCATATTTTCCATTAGAAGCCTATACTAAATTTGGAAATGTTCACATTTCTTATCACTTTGGTTTTTTTTTCCTTTTTAGAGTTACGAATCATAATCAAAGTGACATTTGTATAATGCAGAAGACATGTTAGAGTTGACAAAATATTTTGACAAAGAGAAATATTGAAATATAAGTGGACAAGGATGGTTGTTGAACTGCTTCTCCGTATAGACCTTATTTACCCATGAACGGCCAGTGCTCAGGCCAGCAACAGGAAAGGAGAGATTCACTGTACCCTTCTTCAATGGCTTGCCAGGCCTAACATGACTGTCCAACACCCGTTCAGTGCCAATGGGGCAGCATGACGCGGGAAATTAGATCAGAACAGTTTAATAGCATATATAGTCACACATACAAACACTCTTTTATATGAAATCACACCAATATTCCTATGTTCCATGTCTCAATGCATGTGGATGTACATTTGGGACAAATATCCCAAGGGTAAATGAGAGGTACCCTTTTTTTTAAAAAAAAACATAACAAGCTATATCTATAATACTGCCACCTGGATTCTGTCCTTGGCCCATGGACATTCTGACCCAAAACCTGACCTATTTTGACATAGTGGTACATACTCTTAGTCCTAGCACTGGGGGTGCAGAGGCAGGCAGATCTCTTTCTTGGGATTACTAACCAAAGGCTTAGCCCAATCAGCAAAGCCAAATCCCAGTTAGAGACTCTGTCTGAAAAGAGTAAGGTGGACAGCACCAAAAGAATGATGCTGTAAGCTGACCTCTGACCTCCAGGCAAACCACACACACACACACACACACACACACACACACACACACACACAATAAATAAATAAATAAATAAATAAATAAATTATAAAAAAAGAAAAGGGGTATTTTATTAGTCTTTGTCAATTATAAAACATTATTTGCAAGGAAGAATATGAATGAATGTTAAATTCAATTGAGATAACTTGCACCAATAGCCTCTGAAGTGAAACTCTGCATCCTGGAGGGAAGTTCCCTAAGATTCAGAAGTAAACACAACTCACAAGGCTCAGGATGTGAATAACTCACATGTCTTTGGAAGCTCATGAGGCTTACATGATTCACAAACCCTCTCCACAAGGATATATAATCGGTAACAATTACTGAGGAGAGAGTTTCTGACAGCTGGAGGTACTCTCAGATCTAGAACACAGCTTCTGTGAGTTGTTACCCATGATACAGTGGGCTTTTTAAATGATATAGCTGCTCTACATTTAGTCATTTACATCCCTGCTCATAACCCCAGTGAATTCATTAGTTCACTAAGCTGGACCTCTGTGGAATTACTTATTTGGTTTGTCATCAGTACCCAATTTGGATGAATAAGCATCATATCTGACCAGGAAAAGTCACATGACACCTGCCCCTTCCTTGATGTCACAGAATCTGCACAATATCTGAGGCAGCACAAATATCTGTTAATATAAACAGATATTATCACATAATCTTAATTTTGTTTCAACATTATTTATTATTAATTTTTATTGTAGCAAATTGTACATAACAATTTTTTCAGATTCATGATTTTTGTCTTTTTTGTTTGGGAACTATGATATGATTACATCATTTCCTCCTCCTCTCTCTGCCCCCCGAATCCTCCGGTGTATGACCATGCCCTCTCCTTTCCAAATTCCGAGCCTCTTTTTCTTTCACTCTTGTTGCTTACATTCCTAAATATATAAACGAAGCCTTCTCAGTCCATATAATATTCCTTAGGTTTTTAAGAGTGTATTCAATGGCAATAAGTGTACCAAAAGCATTGTACAATCACCACTACCATCCACATCCTGAGTCTATTCCTTGTCCCAAACTCTGCAGCACTAACTATAACAAAACACCCAATTCTTTCCTCCAAAAACCTTGTCAGTTCTGTTATCCTCTTTATTCTATAGATGTGAAAAACTCTAGTGAGGGACCTTGCATGTGAACAGAAGTGTACAATCTGCGTGTCTTAGTTACTGCTCTGTTACTGTGAAGAGGCACCAAGACCAAAGCAACTCTTATAAAAGGAAACCTTTCATTGGGAGCATTCCCGTCATGGTGGGAGGCAACAGGCATGGCACTGGAGTAGTAGCCAAGAGCTACTGTGGTCCACAGGAGCAGAGAGAGTGGGACATGGGGCTTGGCGTGAGTTTTCCCAAACAGTCCCGCTAACGGGGGACCAAGCCTATCAGGGGCTTTCTCAATCACACCACCACACTGCAGTATCCTTTGTCTGTCTTGTTACCTCAGCCAACTGATTCTGGGATTCTTCTCTATAGTTGCATGTAGCTGAGTTTCATTCATTTTAAGATTGAACAAAGTACCTTGGCCAAAGCAACTTAGAGAAAGATGACTTTATCTGAGTCACAGTTCTAGTCCCTCACGGCAGGGACCCGACACAGCCACAGTCAAGAGGGAAAGGCAGTGCATGCATGCTAGTGTTGAGCTAACTTGCTCCATTTTACCCAGCCCAAGGCCCAAAGCCTAGGGGAAGTTTCCACCCACTGTGGGTTGATTTTCCTACATATATTAAGAGAATTAAGATAGCCTCTCACATGATCTTAAAGGTCCTACTCCAGGTGATTGTAAGTTGTATCCAACTGGCAATTAAAAGTTACCAATTTCCATTACTGTTGGCAATGCACAGAGTTCAAAACTCTCCACAGCTTTCCTAAATCAATTAATCATTCCAATGGGTGTTCTTATACCACTTAAAGTCATTTTTATTTCCAAAATAAAGTAGATAAAACAAATTATCCAACTCATTTAAGTTATCCAACATTCATTAAAATAAAGATGGAAAACACCATTTGTAAAAGGAAACTTTTCTTATGTTTTCTATCATGTTGTGCCTTTTAGAAGTAACCTTAGTGACATAAATGACGAAGTACATAAAATTTGATGATATAACATTATTGCAACTTAAGAGTTTCCAAATGGAACAAATACAAATAACAGTTGCTATTTTCCTCCCATCTTTTCCCTTTTCCTCTTCATTTTCCTTTCATCCCACAGCCTGCAGAGGTATCACCACTTACAACAAATTTATGAGCAAAATGGCTCAGCCAGGAAAGACGCCTGATCTCAGGTCTGAAGATCTGAGGTCACTGAGAGCCACATGGGAGAAGGAGAGAAGAAATCCAGCAAGTAGTCCCAACTTCCACATGCTCACTCTGTGCCACACACGTAGCCTCTCTCTCTGTCTTTCTGTCCCTCTCTGTCTCTGTCTGTCTGTCTGTCTGTCTGTCTCTCTCTCTCTCTCTCTCTCTCTCTCTCTCTCTCTCTCTCTCACACACACACACACACACACACACACACACACACACAGCTGTGGGACAACTGCAGGCACACAAAATAAATGTAGTAAACTCTAATAAAACTTTGTTCACTAAAAAAAAAAATCTTCAACTTTTGACTTTTCCCTTTTCTTTGAGTTTCATGACAGTATTCTACTGTGAATGGGTGAGCGGAACTACACTGGGTTAATAAAAGGCAGAGGAAAACAAGGAGAATATAGTATGGATCTAACATCCAGTAACATTTATCGTTACTGTTATGGCAGAGCGAGCTGCTTGTTTGACTACTGTGGTTTAGAGCTGGCTTGTTTCCCTAGGACTTGGGTGCTAGCAGCTTGTTTGCATTTTGAAGATGTAGGATCAGAACCTTTGAGAAGTAGGGTCCAAGGAAAGCAGGGAGAGCATTGTTAGCCACACGTCAGAAAGGGTTAATAAAGTTGTCACAATCATCATGTGACAGAAGTATCACGAAGTGAGGTCACCCCTAAGCTTGCCCCTTTGGCACTCTTGCTTTTCTGCCATGCTGTAATGCAACCCAAACCACTCGCTAGAGGCCAAAAAAAAGGGGGAGATAGGGGCTTTCCTCTCTCCAACAGCTTCCCTTCAAAGGCACACAGTGCATAAACACCTCTGCTTTATAAAGCGCCCAACTGTGGTTTGTATAGTACAACAGAAAACCAACTAGGACACTCTCAAACTCCGCTCTCCTTTTCCAATTTGCCCCATGCTTTCCACTACCTAGAATGATGCTATTTGTCCTTGATGATAAAATTCGAAGGAATGCACAATATTCATTTAACTTTAAATTTGGAAATAGCAACAGGCTCATAAGCTGCAAAGAACATAGGGAAAGACTGTGTGCAGTGTGCACCCTCCAGTGATTTGTAATGGATAACACATGCACAGCATGATATACCATTCAAATCTAAAGTTCACGTGTATACCATCCATAGCACCATCTGGTACAACCAGTCATGTGTGGGCACATGCATACGGTTCTATTAATATTACCCTGTGAACAACTTTGGATAGCTGTCAATCACTCTGTCACCCATGCCATAACAGAATCCCATACCTAAACTCCGCCAACCTCAAGTCTTTTCTTTGTTTCTGTAACTTTTAATTTCAGTAGTTTCTGTAAGTGTATCGATAAGATATGCGATCACTTGGAGCCGGCGTTTTCACTTGGTATGATGCTTTTCTTCAAAAGCAATACACTATAATTGCATCACCACAGTAGCATAGACTGTACAGGAAAACCTTAATGATCCTCAGAAGGGGGCTCATCCACACACTTCACTTCCAGGCTTCGTCCCTCCCACGTCACTCTCCCACTGAATTTAACACAGGACTTCTGTTCACCTGTTCACAAACATGGTGGCTGTCAACACAGGCTGCATCAGGGTTACCCAGGGGGCTTGTTACAATTGGATTGCTGGGCCCCACTCCCAGAATTTGATTTCTTTGTGGTTCTTTTTTAGCAAGTTTCCCAGGTGATGCTGAAGCTGTTATGTCTGGAAACCACACTGAGAGCCACTGGCATAAAAATTCAGAAGAAGTCACGTCCAGTGATTTCAGACAAGACAAGCCATGTGTTCAAAGACCGCAGCTAGCTATGTCAGGTCTGAGTCAGATGAGCTGAAGCGCCCCAAGTTTGTGGCCTTGGCTTCGGCTGTGGCAGGACAGATGCCCGTTCTCTAACCCCGGCTTCCCTCTATCCAGGTCTGGTGGGATCTTGTCTGTCAGATCTTAAGTTATCTCTTCCCAAAGCAAGAGCCTCCTCCACATCCCAGATACACACGCAGCCCGCGCTCAAGCACTTCTAGGAATGAATAACTCACTTTTGGTGGCTTCAGATAATTGCCATTTCTGATTGGGGAAAGTCCAGCCTAATGATACTTTTAAATAATATGAATTAGGACCCAAACTAAGATATGGAAGGATGAAACCATCATTTATTTCTCCAACAGTCGTTTCAAGTTGTCTTTAAGACACCTCGCACCATTTCCAGTTACATATTATTTTTAAAAAGACAGAGTGGAAAAAAAAAAAGCATCAAGTCCATTCCAAAGACTCAAAGTCAAGTTACATCAGGAGCAATAGCACAAAGTGAGCCTGCACGCTCTCATTTGCCATACAAGGACAGGATGCCCTGAGTCCTCTCAAATATTCCAGGTGAAACAATACACACCAACCCCTTTCTAAACTGAGATGAGCAACTCACGAGCCATTACATTTGTAATTATTAATATTCCCTCTTTTATTTCCCTAATATTTTTTATTGCGTTCCCAACTTTGGGCTTTTAAATTTTCATAAGTATCTGGTATGTAAATGCCTCTTTCCCTCCTTTCATTTTTTTTAAATGTAACACAGGAACACCACAAATCAGAGAGATCTCTGGCTTTTATAAAGTTTAAAATATCCATAACGTTCGCTGCCTGTTTAATGCTCTTGGCAGCAGTGAAGCAGGAGGGGACACACGTGGCCAGTCTGCTCCCCACTGGGCAAGGATGAATATCGCTTATCTCAATGCAAGCTCCAGGTCGGCAGTGAAGGAGCTCCTTTTGGTGAAGAAGTAGTGGATCTTCCTGATGGTGGGTCACCAAAGTTTCTTAAAACCCTGAGTACAGTCATTCTTCCTCAGCAAATGTCCCCTTGTTGTCTGTTTCTTTTCCACAAGCTTAAAGGGGTAAGCTTTTCTCAAATCTCACAATAGTAACTTCATTTGTCGTGCAGTGCAACAAAGAGACATCGAATCGGATTTTTTCCTTCTCTGTTTTGCTCACCAGCTCACATTTAAAAACTGAGAGCATCCCTCCTTCAGTCCACCCCAGAGCTGGCTGCAGCTGCCCTGCAGAGTGGCATCCCTTTTCACTTCAGGGGCTTTAAGCTTCCCCAGGAAGACGGGTACCTGCTGCTATTCACAGACTGTGCCAACCTGCAGTCCTGGGTGGCAGGCTCAGCCCCCTCTCCTCCAGCCTTTGCTGCTGTCTCAGGAGTAAGGCCTGTCTGGGTGAGCATCTTGCCTTGTCGCTGTACTGGCCTGCTAAAGAATGTTTTCATTTGCATGAGGCTGTTCAAATGTGGATCCCTTGACACTGGCGAGCATACCTTGGTGTTTGCTAGTAAAATTCACACTCCCACTCAGTTTGGCTGCTTAGGGTGTTCATTCACAAGCACTCTTGCCTCAAGAAGTGTCCAAAGGTGCCAACGGAGTCAGCCCCCAGGGCTGTGTACTGCTTCTGGGACTAAATAACTCACCACTAAGCCAGGCTTACTAAGTTCCCTTATATCCAGCAAATCATGAAAATACATAGCAAATACACATTCTTTTCCCCCTAGCTGAAGTCCTTTAATAGTGTTCACACCATTCTTCTTTTAATTATTGATCTAGTGTCAAAATGCCATATATATTATGTTTGTTTCCTAAACTGTTTTGGTGAGGGGGGAAACATTAGGGTCAGAACGCAGGGTCCCAGATTTGCTCTATTATGTAACTATACTCCCCCACCCCAAATCTCCTAGTTTTTAAATTTTAAATATTCCTCATCTATTTTTGTGTTTTATAACACTGATTCTTCCTAAAGAATCCAGGCCTGTCTGTCAAAATGTCTAATTTTCCAGGCTTGTCTGATTACTTCCTCTGATTAGATTGGGTTTACTATATTTGGCAAGAATATGACCTGCATGACACTGCATCACAGCCAAGGACACATAACGCAAAATTTTTCTCCTCCCAGTGAGTCACCATATAAGACGATTGCCGGGGATGGGGGTGGGGGGGGAGACATGTACAGTGTTTAGACAACCTGACTGCCTTGTTTCTCACCATCTTTCTCCACTGATTTTTGCCTCATGCAATGCCACACTTTTCCTAATTTATTTATTATAAGTTTTCTTTTAAAAAGACCATCAATTAAAATAATCAAAAGTTCACTCCATATATGTACTCTCAGGCTTTATTTACTACATTTTAATCTAGTATTGTAAGTATTCATTATTAATGTTGAGGTTACCCAGATGTGGCAGATTGTATTCTTTTGGTGACATCCCCCAGGGATGGACACATTTTCCTGTAGATTAGCTTTCTGTTGTGTGGCTTTAATAATTTAGTGGGTTTTATCTTTTAAAGGATTTTTAAATTTCTACATACATAGTTTAAGTAGTTGGTAAAATTATTGTTCACCTGATAGGAGCTTAACTACAAACAGTCTGAGATGTGCACTTGCTAGATTTTATAGAAAACAGCTCCTTAATTCAATTTTAATGGAGATTATTTCAAGACACTATTTGTATAAACTATTAATGCTATGACAAAAGTAGTATTAGAAAAATATCTAGAATCTCACAAGCCTCAAAATAGCAAAAAGACTTTTGCTTTCAAGTTACCTTTAAGTTTTTATTATTGAATGGTTTATATATTATTTTTATTTTCAACTAATAAACATAATGTCATTTTTATCTTTTAGAAGGAACAGGTATGAGTTTGAATAAATATGGATTTAACATGCTACATCATAAAAGCAAGTCCTATCACAGAGGGAAAAATCATAGTTATTAATGTGTACTGCTTCAGTAATATAGACACATGATGAAAGGGGGCACAGAACACAAAGAAGAATGTAATCAATGCTTTTTACAACCTGAAAATACCCATGCTCGTGTCTCAAAATCTTGTCTTTTACATCCATAGCTGCTGAGCTTCATGTTGGAAAGTTCAAATTTACAAACACAAAGTCAGTGAATCCTTCGTTGATGTGGCCTTTAAAGCAAATTTATGCCAGTGTTGTGCATGTGAGTGCTCCCACTCCATATTTGCATAAATATCATACCAGCACATGTTGGTCGGCTAGCTCTCTTTAATGAATATATTCATAAAGTTTCATTGTGTCACCTTCTCACAATTTAATTAACTAACTATATTATTTGACACCTTTGTTGGGTGGTCATTACTGTTTAAAGCAATAGGCCACATTAGCTGTGTGCACTTCATTGGGGACACAGAGGGCATTCATTGAGAGTGTTCATTTACCAGTGGAATTACTGGATCAAAAATCAGAGTGTGTTTACTTTTGAGATTTGTCAGTAGTTTGTGAGTCACCATTTCTTCTGACTCTTGGTACCACAGTGACATAGAAATTACTTAGCCCTGCCATATTCGAGTTAGGCATGGCAAGGTTAAGTTTAATTTTTGTAAATAAGAGATTGAGAATCTTTCAATGTTGATAAATGTTCTACATTTTTTGTCAGTAGCCACTACATTGTGTTTTTATTGAATTATTCACACCTTTTGTGTGATTTTTCTAAGAAGTGCTT
>OU015748.1:4635812-4650200 GCA_907169655.1 Acomys percivali
ATTCATGGCCACACCAACCTGAAGAGGTATTCATGGCCACACTAAACATTCATATTCTGTCCATCAATCAGTCTCTCAACTAACACACAAGAACTTCTTCCATTAATGTAACCTATGGCCTGGGTCTCACAGGCCATCTTCTTCCCAAGGACTTGGGCTCTACAGATACAAAGCCTAATTCAGCCTCATATTGTGGAACTTTCGACAAGCTGTTAAACTCTTTCTGTGTCTCCTCGATTTGCTGTGTTGAGGATAATAACTTCCCCACAAGGGTGCCAGGAGTCATACATGATATAGCTTATACCGAATGTTTATAATCATGCTTGGTGACTGTTAAATGTCTAATAAATGTTGACTTTTTCTTTTGTAAGCATGTTCAAACTATTTCTTTTATTTAACTTCTTTCAAACCATCCTTTAAGATCACCAAAGCCCTGCAGCTCCTGGAATCCATGCCCTCGGTGAGTCTCCTCTCCCATTAAATAAGACTGATGCGTGCAGCACTCAAAGCTAGCTTAACAACCATGTCTTCCTTCCTCCTCCTCCTCCTTCCCTGGAGCATTCGTCCTGGGGAAAGCCAATCCTCCTCCTCCTCCTCCTCCTCCTCCTCCTCCTCCTCCTCCTCCTCTTCCTCCTCCTCCTCCTTCTCTGGAGCATTCATCCTGGGGAAAACTAAACCATGTAGTGAGGACATTTAAGCAGCCATTTCAAATACCACAGAAGAGGAGGTGAGGAGGCCTGTCATGCACTGTCCCCATCGCAACACCCAGGGAACCACAGAGAAGCAAGGGGATCTTCCAGACCACCTCCAGCTTTGAAAGGAACTTCAGCTAAGACCCATTCAGGACCAGCCAACTCTGTGGCAGACTGAAGCCATGTGAGGTAACAGATATCCATAATTTTATACCTTCTTATTCATAACTTTGTTTCTGGGAAAGACACTGAACTTACAGATTGATGGAGAATGACCTCACAATTTCATGTGCCCTGCCATTCAGGAAGAAATCCTGTCTTCCCAGTTATTCAAGATATGTTATAAAGATATTCTGAGGTTTGTTTTTCTAGGTCTAGCATATTTCTCTTGTTTTATGAATATTTTACTACTTTCAATTATATTCATTAAAATTATGTTATTAATTTTAATGCAATAGTTCTTATTAATTTTGTATTTAGTCAAAATACAATAACAAAATTTGTCATTTTAATAGCTGGATGACCAATAGATTTTTCTTTTCTCTTTTTATTTATTCTTCTTGTACAGAATCCATCTCCACCACAGCCTCCCCTCCCACCTCTACTCCTTCCAGTCCCCCACACTCCATACCTCCCCTCTTCCCCAGATCCACTGGGGTCTTCCATTTCTCTTTAGAAAGGAGCAGGCATCCCAGAGATCTACCAAACACAGCATAAAAAGACTCAATAAGACGAGGCACAAACCCTCACAGCCTCATGCACGTATTCACACCATTTGAAGGTAATGTTGGTCCACAGTTCTTCTTTTACAGCTGTATTTTCTCCTTTGTAGTTTCATTGGTAGAGGCAAGAAGCAACAGCTATAAAAGAACAGTGTGGCAGAAGGTTCCACATACATCACTGGTTTGGTATCTTCCTTTATTCACAATAGTTGCGTATTTTAAAACAGCCAAGTCTCTCAATTTGGATGAAATATTTAAGATTTTCATTTTACAATATCTCATCTTAATAAAAATATAATTCTTCCTTTTAACAATTTTTAAAAGTAATATAATTTCTAAAATACATTGAGAGATAATTTTCAATGTGAGACTGGACAGAGGTAAGCATGGGGCACTTTTTTCTTTTTTCTTTTTTTTTTTTTTTTGTGCAAGCTGGGAAGATGAGGAAGCTATGTTGCAACTGACAAATTGATTTTTAATAATGTTAGAAGTTTGCAAACCTTCTCTCTTTGGTGTACCGCACTAAGGGAATACACAAATAGGTGCCGGGACACTGTCTGAGGATTTTCTATTTCATTATTACATCCGTGTGGAGGAGAGAAAGCCAAAACATCAACCAGGCAGCGTAAAAGGTTCATTATTCCCGAGGGTTGTGTAGTGTTGTTTTCCCCCTTATCTGTGGCTAACAGAACAAGTAAACACTTCACACAGAAGGCAAAGTGAACATGGAAGCTCAGAGTCGTAGGCACAAGATTTTACAGAGTCTAATTCTAGCGACAAATCTCACACATAAATGATGGTGATTCTTGGGGAGACCCTTGTCTGTAGTCTGCAGACAAATATTATGCCAAGACTTTCCGGAGTGACTTATCACAATGCCAGGCTTATATAAGCCGGTTTGATCAGCACTAACTGAAGCATCTCACAGCTAACAGTGCAGGATTTGTGAGCGTACCGGCCGTGACGATAACACGTAAGCTGGCTTTTTTCTGTGCTTAACTTGGAACCACAGACATGCGGGCACGATGAAAAACAATGGGCTTGAGAAATTGGATTTCTCTCAATACTGATTCCAGTGGCCTGACTCAGTGTAGCTGCAGGAGCTGGATGAACAATGGCAGGAAGAGGAAAAAGGTTGTCTGATCAAGGCAAGGAACTTCTGAGACTGTTGGGACTGTAGGCTTAGAATCTCTGCTTGATCTCTGCAGTGCTGTCCAAATACCCTGCTTTGCCCTGGAGCAGCATAGCATAAAATGTGGTGCAGTGTCTCAGTACACAACTAGAGTTTCCACTTTACTTTACGTGCCCTCTGTCTAAGGTTATAGCATTCTCTTTGAAATAAACACGCTGTTAATTTCCTGTATCCACGGTAGAAAAAAAAAACCCATTTGACATTTACACCAATAACACTTTGAATATTTTTAATGCCATCAGATTCTTCTTAATCTTCTGCTTAACAAACACATGGATGTCTTGACAGGAAGTCTTCAACCTTGTTTCCTTTGTTAGGAAAAAAAAAGTTATGCTCCTCTTTGCTTTTACTGACCAAATTTCAGAAACTGGGTGTAAATTACTGATCCGTGTCGCAATCAAGTCCAACAGAGCATGGTGGAAAATAGTTTGCTTGTGAGAAAGATGACCGGCAAGTTGAGACTTGCACTGTGCTGAACCACAAGCACAGCTTCCGAAGCTGAGCAAATCCACATATTCACGCTCCTCCTGGGGTTTAAGCATGATGCCGTCTTCAGATATGTCCTTCTTCAAGAGTCTGGTGTTCTATTTAAGTGTTAGTAGCTTTTATTGACCGTTCTTTGATAAGTTCATGCATGTATAAAGTGCATTCTGATAACCCTCACCTGCTTGCTGTCCCTAACCTCATCCATTGGCTCTCCATGGCTAGAAGACATAATTTCCCGTAACCTGTCGGTATCTCACAGTGTTTCTGGCCCCTCTTTCACGATGGCCCTTGAGCCTTAGGAAGGATATTATAAATGCCCTGGTTAGGACTGAGCACTGAGCTATCAGTTGTTCTCAGAACTGTGAACAGCCTTTCACTTCGAAGAGAAGCTTCTCTGATTTAGGCCAAGAGTAGTATTTGTCTATGGTACAAACATAAATACTTAGAAGGTGGCTTGGTGCCAAGTCATCCTACTAAATAAAAATATTAAGCTCTCCCTGGGGCTCAAGACGGATGATATGAAAACAAAGAAAGGGATTTGGGGGTTAGAAAGTAGAAGTAGAGTTAGAGGTGAGGGAACTGGGAAGAGGAAGGGGGAGGAGGGTTTAACGAAATTATTTAATTTTTAAAAATATTACACAGTGCTGATGGGCTGCATTATTTGAAAATGTGAAGGGAAAAAAACCTAATCTAACAACAATATAATTCTAGAAAATTTTATTATATGTGTGCTAGAGGTAGATTCCAAACATGCATTCAATCTCTTAGGATATCCCCCCAGCAAGAAAACTGTGAGTCTATACCTAATAAACTGGTCAACTAAAAGCACCACAATAATTTTGAAAAACTTTCTTAAGAACAACAACAACAACAACAAAGTACAGAACAAACACAGTTGACTCTTGACTGTCATATTACAACCTATGGAGAAGTTAGGAGTCTGGGTGAGAACATGTTATTTTGTTGTTCAACTTTAACTAATCAGGCCAATCTCTCCCATTAGCATGTGTGAGCTTAAAGTTATGTTTCATTGAAAAACTGCCTGAAAATTCAGAAAGGAATCGGCACCAAACACTGGATTGCACATTGTGATAGTCTAAATAGGAGCGGGGTCCCCATAGCTTATGTACCTGAATGCTTAGTCATCAGGAAGTGGCACTGCTTGAGAAGGATTAGGAGGTGTGGCCTCACTGGAGGAAGTGTGTCACTATCAGTGTGCCTTGAGGTTTTCAGCATCCCAGGCAGCCCAGTGTCTCTTCCTGCTACCTGCTGATCCAGATGTAGATTTATCATTAGCTACTTTTCCTGAACCATGTCTTCCTGCGTGCCACCATGCATGACAATGGACTAAACCTCCGAAATTGTAAGCCAGCCCCAATGAAATGCTTTCTTTTCTAAGAGCTGCCCTAGCCACGGCAATAGAACAATGGTCAGCAATAGAATACTGACTAAGACGTGTATGAAAGCAAATCTCCCATTTCAGTTTAGTTTCCATTTGGGCAAAGCGTGAAATTTAGTGTATCACTGGTCAACTGAGAGAAGACTTAAAGACTACAACTTGGCCTGAAATTTTTTTTTTTAAACCATAAACTTGTTGAGTCTTTCTCCATGGCTTGTCTTTATTCAAACATTCTTTGCTTTTGTTGTTAAACTGTGATCATGATTTTTTCTTTGCTTTTATTTTCCTTTGAGGAAAGGATATGGCTGATGAGAACACAGGCAATCTAATAATCTTAGTGAAAGGGAGCTTTCCTCATAAGTGTTCTTGGAAGCTTAGCTACTGGGACAGCCCTGGATGTTCTTTCTCCTGAAGGCGAAGTGAACACACGGAAGTGAACACACGGTGTCTGTGTGAGGACAGTCCTGGCTCTGCCGTGAGGGAGCCACCCCTGTACAAGGCTAGGACACGTCGCTGAATCCGTAAGTACTCATATTAGTTCCAGTAACCTTGAAAGATAAATCCGCAGTGTAAAAATGCTATGAATGCATATTTGCCATTTATATCCCACCCAGAGTCATGTTTCATCCTACAGTCAGTCATTGATTAGAAACTGTTTCAGACACTGAGACAACGTCCCCCAGTCTCTGAGGCTCTCTAACCAGGATATAAGCACCATGGATCTGGTGTTATGTGAATAGCCAACACCTCCTGATGCAGAGTAATTGGAACTTCAATAAAGAATCCTCCACTTGACTCTAATGGATTTTTGAATGTTACACCTCCCTAGATGGCCTTCTCTCCAGCACAATCTATATACAGCATCCGTCAGATTTCTGGGAAAGGGTTAGGATAATACTGAAGGAAGGCAAGGGTTACAGAGTAGCCATGACAGGATCAGCATCGGAGGAAAGCGTGTCTTCCTACATTTCTGCTTACTATACTGCTAAGAAATCGCTGTCCATCTATTACTGATATTTATATTCATTTATTACAAAAACACTTATCAAATGCTTACATTATGCCAAAGAATACTTGGGTGTTAGAGATTCACTATGAGTAAGATTTATGTTAATTTCCCTGAATCCCATTTTAAGATGAGCAATGAGTGGCACCCAGCAGCCAAGAACTCTATAGTACATGTGTTCCGGAATGGAAAGCACATAGTGGGAGCGCACAGCCTAACCAAGAAGGAAGTGGCAGAGTCAAAGGAAGATGCAAAGTCTCAACACAGTCGTTCATTGAGATCTAAGGGATGTAGCAAAACAGGCACAGAGAATAGAAGTGAAATTTTTCTATGAACAACACATGTAAAATTACACGGCCAAAGCTAAGGGGACCCTGTGACCATCATCTTTTCTAGTGAAACAGTTACTTTCCATTAAAATAAACTGTAGCCTAATGAGAAAGAGGGAATCTGCTGTGTATTCCAGTTATGAGGTCACCTTGTAGTATACAGCTAGAGAATCATCTGCCACACTTTGAAATTGATGACTAAAGAAACAGCGACCATTTCATCAGGTATAAGTTCTAAGAGAGGGAGCAGGAGACCAGAATGGAGGAGAAATTGGATCCCGGATGAATGATTGACCCTACTAAGCTTTCGTTGGTATCTCCATCATGTTTCATAACAAGAATGAAAGGCCAGCATATAAAGCCTGGGACACACGTTCCATACGCTATTTCTGTGAAAGTAATTACCACCTAACTTGATAGCGCAATACGATGCAGCTCTGTCATCTCATAGCTCCTGTGAGTCAAAAGCCAACGCGCACCTTACTGCTCCTCCACTGAAGGTCTGTCACACAGCCACAGGAACAGTGACAGCCAATGCTTGGTGTCATCTGTAGCCTTTGTAGCAAGGGTCTGTATTAAGCAGACACACATCTACACAGCTCGGTTTCCTCCCTGTTGGTGGCTTCAGGTGGCCCCCAGTTGCTTACTGTGTAAAGCGTTCCAACATAACAAGTTACTTTATCAAAACACAGGAAACAGTCTCATCTCCCAGAAGTCACCATTGCTTGTAGCATAACTGTGGAAGTATCTTCCTTTTAAAGTTATCAAATCCTACAGGTTAGAGAAAAGTTACTCTAGGGCTAGGTTACATAAGACCATAGTACCAAGAGGTTAGGGCCACTGGGGCATCTAAGGGACTGCTTTCCAGGATGATGGAGTCATGGGCATGTCAAATACGCTCGAGTTTTAGCATATTTACTTCTCTTGCAGAGATAGAATACAATGGGATTGCAGTACCTGTTTTTACTAACATGATTTAAGTAGTATCTAGTCTCTTTACAAGCATAGCTGGCTCCAGTAGGAAACTTTTCTACAGACAATTTGTCAATCAAAGTGACTCCCCTTGGGCAGAATGCAGTGTGTGGTGTGTAGCAAAGCGCTGTGGTACATAGAAACGCAACAGTGGCAAGCGCACGCATGGTCATCAGCTGTTCTGTTGCTCTGACAAAAATGCCTCAGCAAAGCAAGAAAAGAAAGGCTTGGCTCTGGATCACTGTAGAGGCCTCTATATTGCAACGAAGGTCTTGTGGTCAAATGAAGCACGTCACTTCACAGTGACCAGAAAGCAGGGCGGGAGAATATGTGTGTCTCCAGCTTCCTCCCTTTTCCCTTCTCATTCCACAGGAGCCCCAGACTACTGGGCGGTAACATGTTCAGGTTGAGTCGGTTTCCCTAGTTAGTCCTCCCTGGGAACCCTCCGCCCCCTGCTGCCACACTCACTGTGTGCTGTAGTAATCTCCCAGGCTTTTCTCAATCCAGTAAATTTGACAAGTCAAGATGAGCCATCGCTGTAGAGGTAACAAACAGCAATCCTACCAGGCAAATAAAATTACAGCATACCTAATGGGTTTTTAATCCATTACCAACATCTGTATATGATTTCAATAAATAATATTGGACCCTTGGTACAGGCACATACACTTAACTATTCATCTGTCCCTAGGACAAACATGCATTAGAAAGAGAAGAGCTGTCTAGCCTGATACCAGCAATGGCCTGAAACTACAGTATGAACAGGAATATTTCAGGTAAATTGCTGGAGGCTGTATTTTGTTTTCTAAGTAATTGCATTTCTCAAGGATTGATGGTAGCCTTATGAAAACCAGGCACAGTGAGCACACTTTAAGGAAGATTCCTCCTGCAGGCTGCCTAATTCAATGCAAATAAATCTAGAAAACAAAGCAAAGAGCAAAATGTTCCCAGCACCCCACGCCCCAACATGCGTCACAAAAGATGACTTAATCAGTGCTGTGGCTGAGATCACTACCCTGTCATGTGATTCCTTTTTTTTTTTTTTTACTTTTATATAGACATTTTAATTTTTTATATACTTTTATTTTATTACACATGTATAAAACAAACTACATACAGCAGGGAGAACCATGTGACAATCATGAGAATAATGAGTTCTATACATGTTACATTCATCGTGACTTGGCCGTCTGCATTCGTCTCGTTTGAAGTCAGTGTTTTCTTCAATACAAACCCTGAAAATAACTTTACTGGGAAATACAACCGTGCTCTGTTACTTTTGCTCAAATCTGATTCTCAGATAATGGGGGGCGGGGGGGAAATCACTATTCTGCCCTTATTATTTATATGTGGACACTCCAGTAGTAAAGGAAAGTCAAAGGCTCATGTGATAAGATTCCCCATCTAGCTATGAGCAAAGCAGACATGCGTATAATACCCTAATCAGCAGCTCATCACAGTGATGACGCACCACCATGCTTCACAAGCAATGCCCTTCATTACATAGAAAGCTCCGGTGTGGGAGACACCTCAAAAGGAGGAGCTTAAAGACAGCGGACACTTCTTTGTGATAGAGGACAGCTCAGGGTCATGGGTGCCCCTCACCACCACAGAAGAGTTTAAATTGAATGAACAAACCGAAAATGCAGTAAGACAACTCACTATGTTGAAAATGTAACCAATCAATAAGAAGAAGGAAAGGCAGCAGCAAGGCGTGCGCGGGTCTATAAATATTCATCAAGCAGGATAGTGTGGCACAACACAGAACTCAAAAGCTCTGGTGTCCCACTCTCTGTCAGCTACCAACTGTTTGACCTTGGGAAAGTCCTCCAGATTCTGAGATTCGATTTCACCGATGCAGATGAAGATGCCAACCCCATGGAGGATAAATATGTGAGCGTATCTTTCCTGCCATTTATTTCAATTCCAAGTCAAACTAATGAATAAGAAAGGATTGTATTGATTGTTGAGAATCAATTTGACAAATTGCCATTTTCTCTGTGCCAAATGAAAATACAGCCTATCTTGGGACAACCTTATACAGCTCTTTTGAAAATTAGAGCATTAGTATGTTAAAAGATCAACTTGATGGCCCCCTCATGCATGTATCAATATACCACATCCAGGTAGATAGGTGTAAGTTAAAATATAATAAATGCATAGGTAAAGGATAATGCATCTACAGAGTTGCAGGGAAGAAAGAAAGAGAGTGAAAATATAAGTAAAATCTAAGAGTTGGGACGAAAAATTCTTGAGTGTGATAGGGAACTAGAACACCCTACTCCCCACAAAGGTGCAAATGCCCTTTTTCTGAACGTGTGGATGTGCTATACTCTATGACAAAAAGGAACGCAGGTCTCTTGTTGGCTCACCTAAGTGAGGAGAGTATCCTGTAAAGAGTATGAGAAGGTCAGAGCAGCTCAATGTGAGACACAGCTTGGAGTCTGAAGGCATCCATAAACCATCAGGCAGCATGAAGAAGCAGGAAGAGACAGGATCATGGAATGCTCTCTGGAAGCTTAAGAAAAGAATGCAGCTCCACCAACACTGTGGTTGCAGCATCCCATCTCTGATTTACAAACAATGCATTTCTTTTTGGTAAAACTTTTTAACTTTACAATTTTCTGCTACTGCAGCAATAGGAAGCTGACACAGAGGTGTGGGGGCTAGCAATGTGTCCTATCACTGTGGCAAAGAGGAATAGACTAGATTCTCCAACTGTCATTGATGCTGACGTCAGGAACCCCTTCTATCAATACGCAACTATTTTTAGACAAAAAGGAAGTGTCTCTGAGCTTGCCTGGGTTACTTTTATGCCAAGACACTTTTAGAAGAGAAAGAATTACCTTAAACTAAGTAACAGAAACAGACAGACAACCACAAAATGGGTGTTTAGTCCTGAAATACTTAGAAATAATTTCTAAAATACATCAGTTCTCTTCAAATTAGAGCCACAGAGAGAAAGATTCCTCCCTGAGTAATACAAACCCCTCAGTGGTGGGGAGAGCAAAACCTGCCCGCAGAGATGATTTGCACTCCACACAGCAGAGCTTCTCTCTAGATAGGGTGGCATTTTTCGCTAATAATCAGGCACCAAATGATCCATTTGAAAATCCCAGTGCCATGAGCAGAAGAAAATTAAATTAAATCAGAATTAACATATTAGGTCGGGGCTGAGTGAAGACAGATTACTGCTTTGTCTAGATTCTGTCTCTGCCAAAACACAAGTGATAGGATGACATTAGCAAGCAAACACGATAACTGGATCATTTAAGCTCAAACGAATGTGCATCAAAGTGTCCTGTCAGTTACAGAGGCAAGCAGCTCCAAGGAAAACCATTGGTATGTTTCATGTTCAGTTCAACTCAACACGTACAACCAACAGAACCATGCATGTTAGACGCCTGGACTCTGTGCTGAAGAAGACACGGTTCTTCCCCTTCATGGAACTCAGTTTAGAAGAAGGAAGCGTGGTGGGCAAGTAAGTAAATATGACAAGCAATATTCGAGAAACGTAGGCTGTCAGCGGATCTCAGACTGTGAAAGTCCGATGATGGGCGGACTTCTGGCAACAATCTTCACATTATCTCTTCCCTGTGTGAGATGATATTCCACTCTTGTCTTTTTTTAAAGGGACCAAGCCAGACTGGATGAGACCTCACACTGCTGTCCTAATTTTGCCTGAATTATACCTGAAAAGACCCTAGGAACAAGTGCATTCTGGTACCAGGTGTAAAGGCGTCAACAAAAGAATTTGGTGGAAGTGTACAATTAAGCCCATAGTATGATGTCCCTAGAATTGGTTGCAACAGTGGAGGCCTGTAATCCTGCCTACGTTGGAGGATGAAGTAAAAGATTGCAAGTTCAAGGCCAGCCTGGGAAACTTAGCAAAGCCTTGTGTCGATAAAATTCAAAGAGTAATAGGGTAATAACAGAAATCGATAAAATTGATAAAGTAATAGGGTAATAACAGAGATCAGAAGTAGAAGAACGCATGTACAATCCCTCAGTATTACAAAAAAAAAAAAGAGTGTCACTGGGGAGATGGTACCACCTAGGTGAACTCAGAGGTCAAGTGCAAGCCCTGAATTGATAGTTAAACCACTACTTGAAAGGAACGGCTCCAGTTGTGTCAAGATTAGGCCTAGGAGATTCCAGTGCCTTGTCAACCCTTTCAAATGCTAAGTGTTCCTGTGATACCTCATACTGGTTGTGACCTCGGCCTTCTCCACTTGGCCCTAGACTCCTAGAGTCCCTAAACTCTTCTGCTTATGGGATAGCTCTTAAATCTTAACTATCATCTCCCATTCCAGCTGATCAGCCATTAGCAACAAACTCCTCTTTCAAGACATTAAGTCCTCATCCTCCACAGGAAATCCAAGTATCAAACAGCCACAGCGGCCAAAGCATGGGTGTTTAGGAAAGTGTTTCCTAAGGCCTCAGTGTTCATGATCAACTCTCTTCCTACCCCTTACCAGGCACATAGCAGAGTCAAGAAGCATCAATTAGGTACTTGAATATCTGTGATGAAGAAGTTTTATCTACTATAGCACAGGTATTTTGGTTTGTTCATGACTATCTGAACCTAGCTTTAAGACCCTGCAATGTGTAGATAGTATAATATTAAGTGAAGTCACAAACTCCCAGAATTCATATGCAGAATTTAGACAAATATATATATATATATATACACACACAAATGTACATGCAGATATGGTATAAAATGTAAAAATAAGAACAAGAGAGGCTACTGTTGGGGGATGAGGAGATACCAAATGGAGGTCTTGGGCATGTGTTACAAAACAAAGTAGGAGCTGGTTGTTTTTCTAATTCTCACCCTGTGGTGGACCTTTTACCAGGGGTGGTAGATGAGTGTCTAAAATATATTTGATAGTAAAAAATATAAAATCCAATGTGAGGCTCACAGCTTCCATCTCAAACAGCTGCTCTGGCTGTGCAGACCTTCACTGAGTTGCATGGTCTTAGGGGCTACTTAACGTCATGTGTGGTGGCTTTCCTCCCACACTTCTTACCATAAACTTTACATCATAACGTTTTTCATTTTAAAAGCCCCTGGCTAGATGTCAAGTAGCTTTGATGTTTGTAGAACTAATCAAAGCCATAGGTGACTTCATGAGCCTGTCATTATGCATCTGCCCTTTCCACCCCAGTGCCAAGTATAAGAGGACTAAAGAGAGACCCAGTATCCCAGAGCCTGTGGCCTGTGGGGTCATTTAAACTCTCGGTCTGCACAGAACTCACCTTTCTCACTAATTTCGCCCGCCTTGCCATAGATAAAATGCTCTCTAAGCCCTCACTGCCCTCTGTCTGGGTGCAGCCCCTTCAGGACTCTATTTAGCAATCACCTTCCATTGTAAGTGATGATGTCCTGTCTTCATACAATGGACATGCCAGGACACCATGTCCTAACATCAAGAGAATGTTCAACTCTCACAAAGCACGAATCAAAGTCCACCCTTTGTAGAACTTGTTGCTAAGGATCCACTTTATTCTTTTCCCCCCAGATATCACCATGGCTTGCATCCTGACCTATCTTGTCTGCAAATATCCAAACGGCCATTGCTTCAAAGGCTTGTTAACAGCTACAGAAAGGCACAGGCTTCGCCGGAGCCTTCCGCCCTTGCCCTGAATACAGAGCTCCAGAGAGATATGAGAGCTCAAGGTCCCAGAGTCTCCTCCCTACATCTGGTCACACCTGCTTTGTCCTTAGCAGACTTTAAGTCTCAGCAACAGCAGGCAGCTCCAAAGAGTAATCACTTCAGGTTAATGATCTGCTAAGAAAGAACATGTATATTGAGTGGAAACTGCCCTGTACCTGATGCCTTGAATTATAAACAAGGATTCTTTCGAAAGAGCCACCTTTGCTTTGGTTCTGAGCTCATATGTCCTAAACTGCAGACAGGGTGATAAAATATCATCCTATGGGTCCAATAAGTACCAGCAGCATGCCTAGATTTACATCTTCTTACATAAACAGATGCAAATGCACGTTTGTCTATGTGTCTGAGTCCAGGGTGGCTGCTATAATAAAACTGCACGGTCTGAGTTATAAATGCCAGAAACTTAGCTCTCACAGTTCTGGATGCTGGGATGCTCAGCAGCAGGGTGGTGTCACCAACAGCTATGAAGACACGGTTCTGGATCAAGTGACATAAGCTTCTTGTTTGATGTTACCACACGTGACAGAACTGACACTTCTCTGAACTCTCTTGGAGCCTGTATGACACATGCCCTTCTCAGAAGCCTTCTGTTCTTGCCTCTTACTAAACACTATATACCACAAATGTGTCAGAGGGCAGCCCTACATGTGTGGGTTAAGTGTGATGTGAGCAGTTATCTAGATTTAGGGATAGCTGGAAGGTTGGTGGGACATTATTTCTAGGTGTTTTTCCAGAAAAGACTGGTGTGTGGGGTAGTTAGCTGAGTGGGGAGGCTCCATGCCCAGTGTAGGCAGGCACTATTCAAAGAGCAAGAAGTCACCTGAAAGAGGAAAACACAAGAAGGGAGAATTTGTCCAGTCCTGTCCTTCCTTTCCAGAGTAAGCCATACTTCTCCTGGTGTTGAGAACCAGCACACTAAGTGCCTTGGCTTTCAGACTGTGTGTTGCCCACCAGCTCCCATGCAAGGTCTCTTGGTCATTGGGCCTTGACGCCAGGGCTGAACTTTTGGCTTCCCCATTTGGAAGCTTCTAGACTTGTATTAAATAGTAATGGTGTCCTTTCTGACACTCCACCTTACAGGTCGGCTGTCATGAGCCTTTTCAGCTTCTGTAATTATGTGAGCCAGCTCCCCAGCAACCCCCTCTGTCTGCACGTGCCCTGCTGTCCGCCTCTCTGGGGAACCGTAACTGTTACACAGCTGTAGCAGAGAAACGGTCACCGCAAGTCCATGTGTTCTGTGCTAAGCAGTCATTAGCGCACGTGTGCAATGCCTTCATTCTGTCCCTACCCACAACCTATCTAAACACAAGACTTTCAAGATTTACAGATACTGTACAACTTTTCAAAGAGAGCCACTCATGATTAACAGAATTAAAGTCAATGAAGACCAAAGATCATCTAAAACAACAGAGCCTTACAAACAATGCCACACAGAGTGGATTCTTGGAAGAATAACCACACATCCAAACTCTGTCAATCTCCCCCACCAAAAACAAAACAAAACAAAACAAAACAAAACAAAACAAAAAAACCAACCAAACAAACAAAAATCATCTGTAAAGTTACAGATGATTTAAAAAACAATAACAAATAAATAAACAAACAAAGATGGTTTTTTAAAAAAAAAAAACTTTTCTCAGTGCCACCAGTTAGTCCACAAACCTAGAATGAGAACCAAGACTCAAAACTGTCCCCCACTGTAGTGGCTTGAACAGGAATGGGACAGAGGCTCATATATTTGGATACTTGGCCATTAGGGAGTGGAGCTGCTTGAGAAGGATTAGGAGGTGTGTCCTTGTTTGAGGAACAGTGTCACTGGATGTGGGCTTTGGTTTTCAAAAGCCCATGCCAGGCCCAGGGCGCTCTCTTTCTCTCTCTCTCTCTCTCTCTCTCTCTCTCTCTCTCTCTC
>OU015748.1:4659977-4701397 GCA_907169655.1 Acomys percivali
TGACACGCCCTCCATGACATGCCCTCCATGACACGCCCTCCATGACACATGGCCTGAAGAGCTGCTCCAGAGCAAGGATCAATGAGTGGTAAATGGGTCCAGACTTCTAAGACCAGCAACAGGACCCACCTCCTAAGCCTTACACATATATGATGCAGGACAGGCAAGGTGGCTCAGTATCTAAAGGCACTTGCTACTGAGCCTGATGCCCTGAGCTCAACCCTCCACACAGTGAAAGAGAGAGAGACCCATGTTGCCTGACTTACACATACACGTCCATGTACACACACACACACACACACACACACACACACACACACTCCACAAAACAAAACAAGACAAAAATATAGTGGACACTTTAAGATATGAAGCAAACAGTTCTTCATTCCTTTTCTTCCCGTTCTTATGCTCCCCACACTCACCCTCCACACAGGAGTCCAGGGCAGCTGTTGTAGCTCCTCTTACTGACAAGAGATGCCTTACCAGGATTCAGAAGTTCTGTAGAGCTACAGCGAAAGGGGAAGAAAAGTATTGCTCTATGGTTTCTTTTTTCCTGCTCAGTCATACCATACATGAACTGTCTAGCAATAGCTGCATCTTGACACCTGAGGATTCCCACCTCTTATTGACCACACTGCTAAAAGAAAACTCTAAGAATGGATGAAGCTAGCTGTTGAGTTAATGATATATTCAATTCATGCTGAACAAATTGATATATTCAAGATATTGACTATATATTCAAAACTGAAGATATATTCAATTTTGGCAGAAATGGATGGAAAGGCTTCCTTCCTTACAGCTGTTCTAGAACAAATCTTCAGGGTAGATTTGAGTCAGGAAAACATCCTAATAGAATTCTTGGATGGTTGGTGAGTTCTCCACAGTGTAATACTGCATAAGAGAAGTAATAATGTCTTTCTAATGCTTAGAAACAATGAATAGAGTATTAGAAATAATCACTAGAAATAATGATTGGAAGTATTTCTAATGATTAGAAGTAAGAAGAAATTGAAGTTGTGAGAAGAGTTGTTATGTGACAGAATCCAAGAAGTTGTGGTAAGCATGCAGCAACATCCTGGCATTAAAGCCGGGAGCATAAAGGTATCTAAAAAAAATCATTCCTGATGATAAAATAGATGACCTGTATTTAGGAAAATATGTGCAAAATAATAAGTTTCTTTGTATTGTTAAATAAAAAATCCCCGGTATTTTAGTGAATGGTAGTATAGATAATAACCCACCATACATAAGTGACCTTTGTGAAAATTAAGCAGTATAATGAATTTCATGTTTATGCTGATGTGAGTAGAACAGGAAATGTGAGCCTGCTCAGCCTGGAGAAACAGAAGGCTCAGGCAGAGCAGTGAAGCTGACGACAACTGCTTTTATTCTAGAGACTAAGCGTCAGTCCCTGGAGACACTGGACAAATTCTGGGTCCATGATCGCTGTTCAAGTCAGTCTTATGTACAAAGAAACAACAGGATGGTGGTTAGAACAACAACCACAGAAACAAAAACAAAAACAAAAAAAAACCTCTTTCTGGTGTCTACCTGGGATCACTAGAAAATTTAGAGAACAGGCAACAGTAAGGGTCATATGGCAGTGAGTTGTGTCATTCGGGGAGCTAAGTGTGTCCAGGGACAACCCCACCAGTGAGCAGGAGGACACGCAAGTGCATCCGGGGACCAAGACATTCATATTCAACCTGGCAAGTATTTAGGAAGAGAGACGTGAGAGAGAAGGCATTGGATCTTAAGTGGAGAAGACACTTATGAGCTAAGGTAAATAAATTAGAATTGTCTAAAACAGAATCAAATCAGTGTCAAATGCAAGTATGAATAATATAGGGATATTCAGAGCTTGGAATTGATTCTTCCTGGTAACAAGGCACAAGAAGAGGAAGCTTTGCAATCTCAAAAGAAATGGGAAGGATTTTTAAATTTTATTTTTATTTTTGGATATTAGACCTTTGTCAGATGTAGGGTTGGTGAAGATCTTTTCCCAGTCTGTAGGCTGCCGCTTTGTTCTGTTGACAGTATCTCCTGATTTACAGAGGCTTCTCAGCCTCATGAAGTCCCATTTATTAATTGTTGACATTAAGGCCTGAGCTGTTGGTGTTCTGTTCAGGAAGTTGTCTCCTGTGCCAATGTGTCCCAGGATCTTCCCCACTTTTTCTTCTAACTAATTTAGTGTCTCTGGTTTATGTTGAGGTCTTTAATCCACTTGGACTTGAGTTTGTGCATGGTGACAAATATGGGTCTAATTGCATTTTTCTACATGTAGACATCCAGTTAGACCAGCACCATTTGTTGAAGATGCTATCGTTTTTTCCATTGAATGGATTTGGCTTCTTTGTCAAAAATCAAGTGACCATATGTGTGTAGATTCATTTTACATATGCATTTATATTATTACACATAGCTACAATAAACTACATACAGCAAGAAGAACCATAAAACGATCAAGAATTATAAAAATGTTATATTCATAATGTTTTAGCTATTTGAATTTGGCAATCTTGAAGAAAACATCTTTCATATCTTTGTGAGGCTAAAATTCTGAATGTAAATCAATATCTATCATATCTCATCTTATCAACTTAAAACATCTACATAGACCTAAACACATCTTAACCCCTAAACAACTAAGCTTAATTGTAAAACTAAACTATCTGGTCTTCAACCCTATCAGAGACTTGAGAAGAATTTTTAAACTAACAGAAAATACCTATTTCTCACACTATACTGGCCAAAATGAACTTCACAAAATGGTGACAACAATCCTTTTCAAAACTCAATTTTCAGTTCCTAGGACCCACAAAAAAATGTCCTCTATTTTAGTGCACGACTGACCTTAAAGACAACAACAAACACTAAGAAAATCTGACAAGATAAAAGGGCATAAGTGCTATGAGCTAAGGCTGGCTCTAGATCTATTATCTTCCCTCGGGCACTAGCCAATATCTGGTGACCTGGATGATACCAGGCTATGGGCTACAGTACCCAAAAAGAAGGAGATATATTTTATACTAACAAATGTATTATACAAATTGGAAAGGAGGAAGTCAAAGTACCTTTACTTGCAGATGATTTAATAGTATACACAAGTGCCCCAAAATATTTCACACAGAAATTCATACAGCTGATAAACCCGTTCAGTGGCTGGATACAAAATAAATGCACCAAAATCAGGAGCTCTTATATATGCAAATGACAAGTGTGCTGGAAAAGAAACGAGGGAAAAAACACCTTTTACAGTAGCTGCAAATGATCTAACTATTTGGGGGTAATTGTAACCAAGAAAGTGAAACACTCTTATATGATGAAAGTTTTAGGACATTGAAAAAATTATCAGAAGCTGGATAGATCTCCCATGCCCATGGATGGGTAAGATTAATGTAGTAAAATGGCATCCTACCAAAAGCACTCCATAGATTCAGTGTGATCCCCATCAAAATTCCAACACAATTTCCAACAGAAATGGAAAGGATAATCTTCAGCTTCAAATGGAAAGACCAAAAAATAAAAAAATACCAAAACAAAACAAAACAAAAATTAGAATTACTAAGACAATAATGAATAATAAAAGAGAAGCTAGATGTATCACCAGTCCCAATTTCAAGCTATACTTCAGAGCTATAGTAATAGAAACACAATGGTATGGGCACAAAACAGACACTTAAATCAATGAAATAAAAATAGAAGACTCAGGCATAAATCCATACACCTATTTTAACAAGGAGGCCAGAAATAGACCATGGGCAAAGACAGTATCCACAGCAAATGACATTAGCCTCAACCAGATGGCTGTGTGTAGAGGAATCCAAATAGACCCATACTTGACACCCCACACAAAACTCAACTCTCAATGGATCATGGTCTTCAACATAAAACCATATACACTCAGCCTGATAAGAGGATAAAGTGAGAAGAGCCTTGAACTCATTGGCACAGGAAAAGACTTTCTGAACAGAACACTAACAGCTCAGGCACTAAGTTCAAGAACAAATAAATGGGACCTCATGAAAGTGAAAAAGTTCTATAAGTCAAAGGACACCATCATTCAGACCAAGTGGGGCCTATAGAATGTGAAAATATTATTACCAGTCACATAGCTGGTAGAGGGCTAATACGAAAAAAAATTTTTTTCTTAAATCTCAAAAAACTAGAGGTCAAGAAAATGAATAACCTAATTTAAAAAATAGGATGCAGATCTAAACAGAAAACTCTCCAAAAAGGGAACTCAAGTGGCTGAGAAACACTTTTTAAAATGTTCAATGTAAAAAAAATTAAAATAAATAAATAAATTCAATGTCATTAGTCATCAGAGAAATGCCGAACAAAACTACTTTAAGCTTATCACCTTACACCTAACAGAATAGCTAAGATCAACAAAGCAAGTGACAGCTCGGGCTGGTGAGGATGTGAGGCCAGGAGAACATTCATCCATTGCTGGTGGGAGTGAGGAGAAAAAGGGAGGGAACTAGGGAGGGAACAGAGGGAGACAGCTAAAATTCAGTGCCATTTGAGGGGTAGCATGAGAACCTCACACAGGAGCAGCTTCCTAAAACATATACATATCTGAAGGCTATTTAAGTGAATAACCAAATAATAGGGAGGAAGATTCCCAACTGGCCATCTCTTGTCACCAAATGACGCTTCCAGTGCAGCACTTGATTGGGTTCCTGGTCAAAGGGGTCCTTCTGAAATCCCCAAACAACCCAGGCAGTTGCCAAGGCTTTAGTTTGGTCTCCACAAACTGAAGGCAAGTCCCCATTGCTGAAGAAGACACCAACACAACTCACTGAACATGGAGAATTCAAGTTGCTGCCTAAACAGAGCCTTCATCCATACATTCTAGCATCTTTAATACAAAAAGTTTCTCTGTATGCTTCCAAAAGAGAAATGTAGACACCAAGCTGAATACAAACACTTTGATCTACAATGATGTCCTACATGCTAGATGCAATGGAGGCACAAAACTTATGGGAATAAACAATCAATATCTGATTTGATTTACAACTCACTCCATGAGATGGTAACCATCCCCAACACTGCTTCAGTGACCAATAACATGAGACTAGAACAGCCTGCATCTAGGGTAAAACAAAATATTACCATTTTTAAAAAAGGAAGCATGGCAATTAAATGACTCCTAATGATATTCTGCTATACTTATAGATCAGTGCCTTGCTTAGCCACCATCAGAGAAACTTCCTACTGCAAAAGATGGGAACAAATTCCGAGACCCACAGACATAACTTTTCCAGAGAGTGGGAGACCTTGAAATGCTCAAGCATAAACTGGATGTCTCTATCAAATCCTTCCCTTCAGGGCTCAGAGAACCCCAAGGAAGAAGAGGTAGAAAAAATCTAAGAGCCACAGGAGACTGAGAACACACACACACACACACACACACACAAAAAAAACAAAACAAACAAAAAACAAAAAACAAAAAAAAAAACCTTCCAAATCAACATGATTGCCACACATATGAACTCTCATAGACTGAGGCAGTAGGCATAGCGCCTGCATGGGTCTGCAACAGATGTGGACCTAGCATTAAAAGGAGGCATAGACACATGCCCCATCCCTAACCCAGAACCTATCTCCAGTAGATAATCACTTACAAATGAAAGCCTAGTTTTCTCCCCTGAGGAAACAGATTACTCTTTAGGGTAATCTGCATGCCCAATGGTAGAGCTTTCAGGGGGGTAGATTAGAAGTATCATGAGCTCAAGTTCACCATGGGCTTCAGAGTAAGATTCTGAAAAGAAATTCAGCTCACCTGTATTTAGCATGTTAAAGGATGATGGTCTCTCCATTATAGCCCCAATCTCAAGTTCAACCTGGTGAGTACACAAGGGTCAGGTACTGAAGTCCATGTCATCCCAGACTAACCAGCCCCAAGAAAATCCATCTGTCCCATGTGTTGATCCTTGAGACAATAATTTTGAGTTGAACATTGTAAAATGGCCTGTTTGGATAGGCATGAATGAGCCCAAACCTATGAGGTTGGATACATTACATATGTGTATGTATGAAAGAAAGTGTGGCTTCTCAAAGACAACCCAGTTTGCTTTAGGATGTCAGGGTGTGGAAGCTTTCCAGCCTGAAATGAACATGTTTCACGCTACCCCACAAATGTGCTGCATGAGTAGATTAGGTGACCTCTTGACTTTGATGAAGTTCAGTGCCTACTTTCTGTCTTCACTTAAGCCTTTGGAAAGTGTCTTTTCAAATTCCCATGTCAATTCCATGCATTCTTATGACTTACAAGATATATGTGCATGGCTTTTCCAGGTACAGAGGCTGCAGCACATGGAATGGCAATAGAGAAAGAAACAAACATGCAAGATGTTCACATGTCTTGAATGCAAAATATTACACATGTGCTAAATATTTGATCTATAGCTCTGCTGGCTAAAGTAGACTCAACACCTTAAACTCTAAGACAAAACCAATCCTTCCTCCTCATATTTATTTCTGATATTCTCTCATGCCAAAAAGAATATTAGCTAATAAGGTATCAACAGCAGCAAGGTTCTTCATGGAACCACACAGCCTCCATGGGTGACTCCCTAACCCCATGGGTGAGTTCCATTGATGGTTGCACTGTAATGCGCATGCTTAAATTTCTTTCATACATATGGCACACAAGGCTGTTGGAAGTATGTTTTATCTTAACGTTAACTATGAAAATCAGTTATCAGAGAGTGGTCAGAGAATCCTACTGGGTAGCAACAGGAGTGACACAAACCAACATGTGACATTTGCTGATGACCCTTCAGCTTCAGATGGCACAAGATTATTGTGTAATTCAAATGTTGATTTGTGTGCCCCCCCCATATATGGACAAGCCTTGTTCTGAGAATCTCCTGCCTCAATGCTGTATAAACTCTGCTCCCCAATTGTCCCCTTCAATGCCAATAAAGCAGCTTCCAGCCAGTCACTGAGCAAGGGAGAGAACAGGGCGGGACTTCCTGCCAGGAAGAAAAGGAGGAGTAAGGGGAAGAAGCAGGGGACTCAGCCGTAGGCCCAGGTGCAGGAGAGATGACGAAGATTCAGCTGGAGCAAAGAAAGAACTAAAAAGCAAGTAACTTGACGATTTTGGCAAAGATGGAATCAGCATAATATGGAGGGTAATAACAGACTTAAAGTGCTCAAGAGTGTATTGTAAAGCCTTATAAGGAAATATAAGAGTCCCAATTATTTGTGTGATAGCCGGGTTAAGAGACTAACTAAGAGAAGCAAACTCAGTTATATAAAATTAACCTAAATAAGCTTCCAACAAAGCAAAAGTCCATGACGAGGCATGGGTAGTTCATGTCTGTGGTGGGTACACATGCATGCACATATGAATATATGCATGAATACAAAGGCACATGGAGGTCAGGGATATGCGGTGGAATTTCTTTTGCACAACATAAAAAAAAGGTGGAATTTCCAAGTTTTTGATTGAGACAGGGTCTCTAACTGTCCTGAAATGTCACCATGGAGGCTGGGCTGTCTGGCCAGGGAGCTCTGGAGATGTTCTATCTCTTCCATCTTGCTGTCAAGCTTAGGCAAGATGGGATTCAAGCTTAGGCCACCAGGCCTGACTTTTTACAAGAGTTTTAGGGATGGTACGCAGGTCCTCAGAGACAAGTGCTGTGTCAATTGAGCCAGCCTTGCAGCACTCTCATCTTTACACACCCACACTTTTATGAAATGAAACCACAGGTGACCCTAAAAGGAAAAAGATATTGAGCATTATGCAGTTCTGAAATTATAAATATATGAGGTATGCCAGATGCACAGAATTGAATGCACTGTACTTAGTCCAGAAACAAGTGGTTGATGAAATAAAATCCCCTCCCGCCTCCACCTCCAGAAAGAATGGCTAAGTGAGCACAACAAAATTAAAACCAGAAAGTGATAATGAGTTAAGTCAGGAGTAAACAAAGGAGCCTTGGAAACTTGGGGCACAACCTAGAAAAATATTGAAATAAAAATTGAGAAAAGTAAATATTTGTGAACTATGCCTAGTGTGTATTTGATCAGAAAATATGCTTAGAAATGATTTTAAATTGTTTTTCTCTGGCAGAAGACTATGCAAATATTTTGTACAAATATAGAAGAAACACGCCAAATATAATTTATCTTTCTTTCCCTCTAGACAAAGGTTAATTTTCCTTATCTTCCCAGGAAGTCTTGTGATTTTCCACCAACAATTGTCTCTTCAGTCAACATGTATGTGCTGTTCCAATTGTAGCAGATAACTTCCTCTACAGCGTTCAGCAGCAAACTGTTGGGAGCAAACTCCTTGCCTTCCAGAACAGAGTGTGACTTCACAATCTGTGAACTCCAAAAGAACCAGCTCATCGATGCAAAACTCTGTTCTGAAGGAAACATCCCCAACCCCACACTCAGAAACACAGGGCTGTAAACGGATAGGACAGCAGGCTGGGGGTATCCCTCGGCTGGCAGTGTCCTTACCTAGCAATCAGGAGGCATAAGAAATTGATCATGTTGGTGATAGTGTGACATCAAATGCTGTTCAGTTAAATGAAATGAAGGTCATCTTAAGGAATAATAAGAATTAAGAATTATCTTGAAGACTGAAAACTAAGAAAACTAACCTTGAAGACAAGCACTAACATTTTAATAAATGCTTTCTCTCATTCCAAACATCATCTTATCAAAATGGTGGTTGAATGTTGTTACTTTTTGGTACTGATGCCCTCAGACTCATCCCCATCTTAAAATAAATGATTAGTTTCTCATTTCTCAACAACTGACGGGAGAAATGTACATCCAAAAAGCAGCAATTATGTAAAAACGAAGTCAAAACCATTTTCTTTTCTCCCCCTCTCTAACAGCTTGTAAGCATAATTAATCAAATCACGCTTCCCTCTCATCGTGGAGAGCTGTAATTTTAAAAAACCAAATTACAGCATCCTTGGAGCAGCATGTATAAAGTATATTAAGAAAATATGTACATGAGTAGGAGCTCATGCCTGCTGATAAATTTTGTTTTATGAATCACAGCCCTATATTATGACTATATTCTATTATATTATTATGTGCCCATGGAAGGAGATAACTTAGGATCTGAAATCTTGAATAACTCCAAATATTCACAATAAATTAAAATATTTTCTGAGTCTCAATAAATCAAGAGTAAAATTAATGGACATCACATGCTCAGGGAGCTAAAGCAGCATTTTAATAGGGATACCTTGGCATGTTCTAAAGATCATTATACACATCTTTAAAAAAAGAAGGGAAAGGAGGAGGAGGATGGGAGGAAGGAAAGAAGGAAGGAAGGAAGGAAGGAAGGAAGGAAGGAAGGAAGGAAAGAAAGAAGGAGTGAGCAGCCACAGTACTGGCATTAAAAGTGAGCTGTCTCCAAACACCCAGATCTATCGTGTTAACGGCTCCTACTAAGATAATGTTTTTATCACTTGGCAGGAGTTAGTTAATTATGACTTCTGCTCTTCCATAGAAATGATTTAATACTACTTCTTCAGTACCGAAGACATATTCTGTCTATTGACACATAATTGCCGAAGATTATGAGTGCAGGAAATGCACAAATATTACCAATAACAACTTGCTATTCAGGACACACTATTATAGAGAACACTTACATGTCACTAACACACATCTTAACACATAGCCCCGCCGCATCCTTTCTTAGAACCTTCCTAGATTAATTGAAATCAGAGGCTAAGAGAAATTCCCTTTCCTGTGTACATATTACTCAGGGAGAATACAATGCCATTACGTCATCAATTCGATGTCCAGGTTTTAAGAGCACTGATAGAGCTGTCTGTCTCTCCTGTATGTTGATCTGAATCAAGGTCGCCTGTCTGCTTTGTACCCAATCCAGGAACAGCTCCAGATAAGGTCCCTCCAACAGCTGCTTGGTATAAATGATGGTGACAAAAATTATTTGTTAAAGTCAAGATCTCTTATCATGTAGAACCCAGTTTTTCAGGGAAATAAATATTTTTTTCCTAAAAGTAAAGACCTAATTTATTTGAGTTAAGCACTTCCTGACAGCAATGCTAGGACACAAAAAAAGACACTATCAATACACACACAGAAGCAAGAAGGGCAGACTAGGGGGCAAGCAGAGGAGCTAAAGTATGTGACAAGCATCTTCCTCATCATCAGCAACATTCACTCAGCTGGGCTGTATAGAACTCGCTTTCACATGTTCACTGGAATCTAGAATAGTTTGGATGGATGGATTTTAGCTTGAACTAGGAAACAATTTACATTCCAGCCAGTAACAATCCAATCTTGAAACAAACATATGTGTCCAGGGTACATTATGGACTTTGTGTGTGTTCTATGAGGCATATATGAACTACAGTACAAATAACACATGATTACTTTGATGTATAGAAATTTCCTATTTGGACTCTAGGTGAGAGAAACATGGGAGAATGGGAAAAAGAAGGATCCAGGGGGTCCTAGAAACCTACAAGAATATTATGATGGGTGGATCTGGGCCCAGGGGTCCTGCTGAAACTATGACATCAGCCAAGGACAATACGTGCAGTAAATTTCAAACCCCCTACCGAGATCTAGCCAATAGACAGGACATTCTCCACAGTTGAGTGGAGAGTGGGGACTGACTTTCACACCAACTCTGGTGCCCCATATTTGACCACGTCCCCTGGATGGGGAGACCTGGTGGCACTCAGAGGAAGGACAGCAGGCTACCAAGAAGAGACTTGATACTCTATGAGCATATACAGGGGGAGGAGGTCCCCCTCAGTCACAGTCATAGGGGAGGGGAGTAGGGGGAAAATGGGAGGGAGGGAGGAATGGGAGGATACAAGGGATGGGATAACAATTGATATGTAATATGAATAAATTAATAAAATATATTTTTTAAAAAGAATTTTCTGAGGCTGGGTCTGGAAAAGTTAAATCAGCAGCTAAGACTCTATACTGTTCTTGCAGAAGATCCAAGTTTGGCCCCTAGCACCCACTTGGGACAGCTCACAACAGCCTGTAACTTTAGCTCTAGAGGCTCCAATGCCCCTGGCCTCCACAGGCACCTGCATTCACAACACATAATTTAAAATAAAAGTAATCCTTAATATATATTTCTATGGGTTAAAAAATACACTAACAATTTTCTGTTAGAATCTGATATTCTAAAAATTAGCTTAGTGCTATTTATATGAAAATAACAAAACAAAAAGTACAGTATTTTAATTTTTGTACAGGTTTGACACTTGTATGCAGTCTGTAAATTTATACAAAAATCTTGTATAAATTTTGTGGCATAGGTTGTGTAACTTCTGCAAATTATTGCCTAAAACCTGACGAGAAACAGTCCAAGTTAGAAAAGTCCACAAATGACACATTTTATATAATCATGATAACAAAAAATGTTATCAAAGTGTGTTGGCTGATAAGACAATAAATATTTATGAAATGTCATGAAACTAAATGTTTGTTTAAGAAATAAATGTTTTTTAAAAAGCATGTATGAGTATATCAAGAATTATGAATGATAATATTTGATAGTCATGTTTAAATTATCACTAGTGCTCCCATGAATTCTTTTTCTGAATTAAAAAAAAAAGCATTTGATTTTCCATCTGTAATAAATTCTAGGTTCATAAGGCCCACATCTCAACATGAGGAGTAATTTCAGATGAATTATTAGGTACATTTGAACTTTTGAAAAATAAATAAAGGTGATGTAATGTAAATAGAAATGTAATGTAAATAGAAAAAGTACTGATCATAAAAATATAAACTATCCAGGAATGGTTGTCAGTAAGGAGAGCTTTGCACACCCACACTATTTATAGTTACTCTCCCCGGCTTCCCAGACAACCAGTGAGTTCACGGCGCCCTCCGAAGACGCCCCAGCTCAGAGATGACCACGTGCAGTCCACCTCGGTCATCACTCACTGCTACTCAGGCAGATCTCCGTAAGATGGTCACCTGACGAGACCTTGCCACTGACTGCAACAAACACTGTGGTGCCCCTTAAGGCTAATCACATCGCAGATGCAAAGAAAGGCCTTTTGAATCATATTATTGTCTAATTGAGGAACCAGGAAGGAAATATCTAGAAACAGGGGCACCTTGTGCCCGTGTCCATTTGCTGCTTATTCTGGATGAGATGAAACTTCAGCCTCAAAAACCATCCACCAAGGAATGTCTCTTCTTGGTGATGACTGTGCTCAGAGCGAGTCAAAGAAAAAGTCTCCTGCACAGGCTGGAAACGTGGACCAAAGCTGAGTGTGCTTGAAAGCTGAGTGTTCTGTTTTTAACTAAATCTTCTGGTGCAGGTAATTAAGAAGTTGGGTGAATAAATAAAATACTTATAAGCAGAATGGAAAACTCCTGGTTGGGTGGGGTAAGCATGCTCTTTACTTGACTCTTCCACAAACGTATGTATGTAGTTCAACTTGTCCTCTTTTCAAACACCTACTTCATCATCACACTCCCTCATCTAAAAGATATCCTTTGAGTGCCATGCAGGGTAGTGTTCCTTATTTCTCCCCCACCACACCCCCCAAGGAGTGCATCCCTTTCCATGCTGTTTCTTCAGCTCCATCGGTGCCCTCAGAATGCCTCATGCAATACATAGAGGTAGCCAAGTGAAGGAAGCATTATGCCTCCACCTGGGAGCAAACCATGGGCCGCTTAGTGCCCTCGCTGGCCGATACCTGAATTGGGAAGTACAGCTCGCCACCCCTGCCACAAGGTCAGCACAGGGAATGACGCAGCCAGCCGACCTTGAGCTCGAAGATCCTATGTCCCATCCCACTTCTAAGACGTCTGTCCTCCTCAGCATCTGTTACTGAACCATCCACAAACTCTGTCAAAGAAAGCTATACCTGACTAGAGACATTAAAGCACTAAAATATATGTGAAATATTGATACTAAGCTGTATTTTCAATTAATTACTATGTTATTTTTAAATGATGTAAATTGCCAACGCAACCTTCTGGAAAGAGGTCAGAAAACATTTTGTATTATTATAAAGCAATGTAATACATGTTTTAGACTTCTGAGACCTCACAGTCTACATGACAACTAGTCAGCTTTACCATAGTACTGTGAAAATAGCTATAAAATATTCAAATGAAGAAGGAAGTCCATATTCCAATAAAACTTTATTTATAAAGTCACATAACAAGACAGACTAAGCCAATTTCTACTCAAAAACAAAAGTGGAGATCAAAGACCCTTAGAACAGGTTATGTCACTATAAATCTCATAGCTTGGCACAATTTTAATTGTGATCAAAATCATTATACAAAACTTATTGTGCATCAGAGAATGCATAGAATTTAATTATATGAAGAAATTTTTGAAATAAAAAAGAAGATAAAAAAGTGACTTCTACTCTCACACAGCTGAATTAGTACCTATTAACATCTGAGTGTTTATTCTACAGTTATTATATATATATATAACCTTATTTTATATTATATACATACTTGCTTACTCAATAGTCATTATATCTGTGTCATGTGTGACTTTATTTTATATTATATGCATACTTGCTTATTCTAGTTATTATATCTGTATCATATGTGTAGCCTTATCTTATATTGTATATGTACTTGCGTGTTCTACAGTAAATATATCTGTATTATATGTGTAGCCTTATTTTATACTGTATATGTACTTCTACAGTCATTATATCTGTGTCATATATGTAACCTTATTTTATATTATATATACACTTGCTTATTTTACAGTTATTATATCTGTATCATATGTGTAACCCCATTTTATATTGTTTAAATATTTTCAAATAACCTACATATGTCCCTTTGTGAACTATTTGTCTACTTAAAAACTTTTTATAGGCATTTACCAATGTTTTACAAACCAATAATTTTTAAAGGGCTGTGTGATTTTTGTTAAAATTAAAGTTATATCCCACAGTTTATTTAATAAATCCTACTAGGCATTTGACTCCACTTGGTATAAAAGATACCCTAGATAAAGTCAACAAATATCCAACTTCATTAAACTTGGCTGTGTGAAAGAAACTCTCTTCTAACTTAAGTAGTCAGATATCTGTATAGTGAGCTGTAGTCATATTTTAACTTAAAGTACAGTGATGTCTGAGTTCTACCTTTAAAACCTGCCCTCCAGACTTCAGTTCCAACCACTTTGATTATGCCGATTTGCACATGGCATCTTGAGTGTCTAACGTTTTGACATTGCAATATGACATTGTCACCCACAAATGCGCTGGGCCACATTCACACCTGTTTGGGCACACATGGCCCTTGGGATGTAGGGTATCTATCTCTTCCCCCAGTCTTATCTTCTGACATGCCTGTGACACACACACACACACACACACACACACACACACACACACACACACATATGCTTACTCGTTGACGTTAGGTGAACGGGAAGTCCTGCATTAACTAAACCAAGCATCACTTCTTTGAGTTTCATCTGCATAATCTCCCACATGATTACTCTGCTCCTGTCATCTTCAAGGCATTGTGTTAGGTAACAAGAACTGATCAATGGGTGAGCCAAGTGCAATTCTACTTTCACAGAATTTTATAATCTCAACCGACCTCAGCCAACAGATGTTAGATTCCATATCAACAGCTACTACGCCGTCCTTAAATTCTCGGCGCCTTGGATGCGCTTAGGACGTTGTAGGGGTCACACTCACTCAGGGAAGCACGGCACGAGGAGTTACCATTTCCCTAGGATGAGAGACCCAGAAATAAGAGCTGGAACAAGGCCGCTGGGTGAGTTAAGCCTGTTTAACTTCTATTTTCACTGATGAGATTATTTCAAATTATGTACTTTAAATGCAATTGAACTTACACGTTTAAAGGGCATATTGCTTTTTCCCTTGACTCCAGAGGACTTTAGTAATCTTTATATTTTCTTCCTGTGATATGGAATCTCTCGCACTTGCTTCCTGACGGCTGGTAAAAGTGAAAGCTGCTCGACAAAGAATGGGAGCCTGTCTTCTGCTGAGCTGTTACATCCTGCCCTTAAAATAGGTAGAGGACGCAAAGGTCAGACACAATAACCTCACTCCGTGTGACAGGTCAACTAATATCTATAAAGTTGAAATGGGGTTCAGTAATAAGACAACTTTGCCATTGCTGTAGAACAACTTGGCGGCTGCTTCATCTTGATTTAGGCAGCAGATGATCAGGGAAGCCTTGGGAGTCACGAATGTGTGCCGGACGACAGTGTAGCCTCCAGACTCAGGTGTGCTGTGAAATGAACCAGCACAGACCCCCGGGTCGGGTCTAAGAAGCAATCACTTGGTCAATGATCTTAGAAGAAAATGTGGCTTGGATTGCTTGTCTCAACAGAAAGCCTTCCAGCAGGTTCCAGTGTTGTTCTTGTTCTTGTTTGGTAATTTTAGTTTTGTTTTCAGAGATAGGGGCTCATGCATGTAGCCCAGGCTGGCCTTTACTTCCCTATGTAGCCCAGTTTGACACTAACTGATCCTCCGGCCTCTATCTCCCATGTACTGGGATTATAAGTGTGTGTACCATACACAGCAACACTAGACACAATTATCTTCTACCCGTTAGCCTATCCAAATTTCCATATTTATAACTTTTTTTCTCCTATTAAAAACTGTGTGTTTTGGATGTTCACAAGCAATATTGAGTTTATTGGAGAGCAGAAACGTCTCATTTCAAAATTTCTATTTCAGTTATACTAAAAATCCTCAGACCTTCCCTCTTTTACATAAAAGCAAAAAAAAAAAAAAAAAGGCCATAAAATGACCATGGCTAAGCAAGATGCTCCTCTGTGTTTAAATCTAGCAAACTTGAGATTTCCATAATTGTCTAAACATATCATATCCAACCAATTAAAATAAGAGATTCAATCATTTCCTGGTTCTAATCTAGAGTTCATTCACGGAAAAGTCAAAATAACCTCTTTCTCTAAGCAGTTTTCATAGAGATAGTTTTGTAAATAGTTTTAGTAACCTTTTTTTGGTTTGGAAATAAGTTATTCCATTCAGTTATTCATTTAAAATAATGTCTTGATGTGTGTACTCTACGCATGACTGCATGCCAGGCATCGTGGGGAAGGGAACCTGAGCCAGTACTAGCTGGTTGCCAAGGAGTGCCTCTGCCAGGATGTGATGATGAAGCCGAAGGTGAAGAAAAAGGACTATGGAAGAGCGGACGAGGACGCAAACATCACACACTAAGGGCGTCGGAAATGCCTTTATCCAGGACACTGGTGACAACAGAGCCATGCGGTGTGTCCCTGTGGTAAACAACATGAAGATGTGCAGGTGCCTGCATCAACAAACTAGAGCAGCCCTCCAGAATGCAGGGAGACACTCTGGGAGACCCTTAACAGAAGAGACAAATGAAACAGTGTAACTTAGAAAGATACTTATACAAGACCAAGGTTAGGAAATTTTGAAATTACATAAATCTATTCACTCAAAGTAGATAAAAGATGAATCCTAAACACAATCATGATTATATCTAATTAAAGGTTCTTTAACAGACACATATATTAAATAATTTTTCTAATTTTATAACATACAAAAATAGACTTGAAAACAAGTATTTTTCTAAACAACAGGAATTTCATGGCAGTTTTTTTTTTCCCCATTTCTGCAGGTCAGAAAATTCAGACAGCACTCAACTGCCCAGCTGTCTCATCTTGAGCTGTCTGGGTATATAAATTAATAATAATAATAATAATAATAATAATAATAATAATAATAATAATAATAAATGATGATAAATGATGATGATGATGATGATATTATCTTCCAAGAATCCATTCTTAACCCTCAGACTTCACTCTCTGTCACAGAGTCAATGCTAATCTAGAAGTACTGGAGGCTGATATTTTTTGGTAGACAAAAGCTGATGCCTTTGATTTCAAATACTATCTATTTTAAAGAATCAAGACTGGTGGGAAATTCCTTGTAAGAATGTAGGTTGTGGATTGAGGGTGTAGCTCAGTTGATGGTGTGCTTGTACAAGAAGATCAGGGCTTTGCCCTCCAGGATTGCATAAGCAGAGTGTGGAAGTGACCCTGTAACCCCAGCCCCCTAGGAGATACAGTCAAGTATCCACAGCTCCCTAGAATAATGCTAGAAAAATCTTCTGAACTCAGAGATACCCTGTGTATTATCCAACCTAGTCACCACTGGCCACATGGAACTGCTACATACACACCTGAAATGTGGCAAGTATGATTTTATACTAGATTTCGATTCCTGCCTCACATTTAATTTTTAATAGCTACCCAGGGCTATGGCTTCTGGGCTTGGGGGTTGGAACTGGAGCATAGCCAGTCATTGGGAGGCTCTATCTCAAAGCTTTGGTAAAAACAGAACATTCTATTAACATCTCTCATGGGAGATGAACAAAGGCCCCACATTAGCAACTTGTTCTTGGAAAATCAAAGCCCCTCCTGCTTGTAGAAGTGCAGTTATATTTTCCCGACAATCGGGATCAAGCAGCCAGGCAGCATGGCTCCCACTCCCAGCACAAGTGAGCAGCTCACAGCAGACATCCTTGTTAGTGTATGCTAATGATTTCCATTTGATACTTACTAAACACCAGAACCTATCCATAGAACAAAAAGTATAAACATGAGGTTCAATAAAGTCCGTCAGGCTTTTAATAAGACACATGGGAACATCCTAATCCAGATTTCTGTAGGCAAATTCTTTATAAAAAGTTAATCAAAGTGCCAGGCAATGTGGCAGCATCTGCATTGGAATCAGCACTATTTTTTTTTCTCAAGAAAGCAGAACATCTGTACAGGGGCAAGATCGCTCCGTGGGGAGAACTCTGAGCCTTAAAACAGGAAGATGTGCAGCTGTGCGGACTGTGGCTGTGTTAACAGGCTTCCCCTTAGCAGGCACTTCTAAATCACAATGACATTGGGGTGGTGGGGGAGAGACAGGGCGGGGCGGGAGGGACTACCTTGATGCCCTAATATTTAGCATTTCCTGCTACAAACATAAAGATCTGAACATGGCTTACTCTACAGTGACTAAATACTTCCATGGTTAAATTTTGAAAAAGAAAAATGTTTAAGACAGTACCATCAGAATAACAAGGCTTAAGTGGATGTACTTTCATCTTATTATATGTAGTCTGTTTAAAAGGTACAAAATGCCTTGCTTTGGGCATCTGGCAAAACAGCTGGTAAGTAATGCCTGCCTTGAACATCCTTTTTGCAATTTACTACAACTTTAGTTCTGAGCACATGGTATTTACTTTAAAAAAGAAATACTAACTTAATCTCTCAATGGGTTTTGTTTCTTGTTATGACGTCTTTAAAATAAATCCCATTCTATTCACACGACTAAGGGAAAATTTTAAATTACACGGATTACAGAATTACATGGATTCTGTTTGCAATCGGGCAGGGTTCTCTACCACGTGCCTTTACTCTATATTGTACTTACATAAAATTATGGCTCTCACTTAGAAAAAAGCCCATTTCCATTACCAACAGTTATATTTTCATCTTCCAAACATATAATACACAACGCCAGAGAGGATTTAAACAGTCTGAAAGGCAAAGCTTCCTGGCAAATGGTCAGAGATAATAAAGCGACCTAGCTTACTCTATCTTATATAATTATGTAAGCTTACACCTGTGGCTTTTTCACAAAACTGTAATTTGAATACTGTTTCCATCAACCCCTTCACTAGTATTTACTTATCTATTTACATTAACTCCTCTGGGACAAGAAAATTGCTTTTCTTCTTTTAACGTAAAGTATTACTTGTCAACAACAACAACAAAAATAACAGTGCAACAAGCTCACCGATTCTGACCTATTACTTTGCACTGTATGGTAGGAATATAAACACATAGAAATTGCCTGAAATACCAAAAAAAAAAAAAAAAAAAAAAGGAGATCAAAATACTTACATATAAACTGTTCTGGAATTAACTCAAATGTTGTGTTTGTAACAAATAAGAACCATGATAGTAGTTTCCTAAATAACCACTTGGTTTTGAATAACATTTACAGGTGATTCTTGGCACAGTGTTCTCCATGTAGTGAATATTGCCTGGAGGGGGCGGGGGAGGCAATTACCTTCCCCAAATGCATCCCAGCTTCAAAACCCAAGAACTGTGACATCACCCCTAGTCATTAAAGCTTTATTATTGGCTCTCTAAGCCACAGCGGATTTATACATTTTGGACTGTTATTTAAAGATATTGCCAATGCCACCCAACTCCAAGACTCTTGAGAAGCCCAGATAAGTATGGTGCGCTGCGTGAATAGCTACCATCCTCCACGGACTGCAGAAATTCTAAGGGA
Source organism: Acomys percivali (assembly GCA_907169655.1). NCBI lineage: Eukaryota > Metazoa > Chordata > Mammalia > Rodentia > Muridae > Acomys > Acomys percivali. The sequence continues at coordinate 4,679,279 of OU015748.1, forward strand.
GGCCAAGTAAGCATTGGTTTCCTTTGACTTTTCTCTCTCAGTTCCCATGAAGTGCCTAGCCCAATACAGAGTTCAATAGCCGCTTGTAACACTACTAGTTTTTATTAAGATGGCATACCAAATTTGAGGGGAACAAATGAAGCCCTGAGTGGATGTGTATTCTTGACATGGATGGCACAGTCTTGCCGATGACATCAATGCCTCAGACCCTTTCCCTACCAGGCTCAAAGGAATGGCAAAGCCCTCCTTGGTGCAGTGATAGATGATTTGAACAGTGGATCTTTGGCCGAAACAAGTGTATGAAGAAACTATTGACCACAGCTTCCTCCGATCGAGTGACTGTAATCTGAAACTGTGCCAGGACAGAGACCTACAGAGACTGGCTCAGCAATCAGCAACTCTCCCACTTGGTGGTGGTAAACAGTAAAAGTGCTGAGACTCTGAGCTGCAGCACCTCCATCACTGCGTATGCCCCACCCAATCATCCAACTTTCCTCTAGGTGTTTCCTTGTCTGTCCTTTCTTTATCCTCCCCCCATCACCTGTCACCCTAGTTAGGTCAACTCCAACATTGTGCAGGTCATAGAACATATTGGTTTTTTTTTTCATTTTTAATAAAACTTTGACTAAAATTAGAAATTTAAAAATACATATATTTCTATCTATAGAGCAAATTATGTCCTGAATAAATGGTTTGGCTGTACCAATTTTCTTTACTAAAATTTACCTTACAAAAATAAAATAACTCCAGTTCCAGAGGACTCTCTCTTCTAACCTCCCCAGGCACCAAGCATGCATGGAGAGCACATATACATACATACATACATACATACATACATACATACATACACACACACATACATGCAAGCAAAGCACTCGTACACATAAAATTAAATAATAAAATCAAAAATAAACCAAACAACTCACCATTGTTTTCAGGTTTCAATGTTAGATTAATACCCCGGAGTCTAAATTAGCTGGTATTTTAGAATCAGATAAACCAAGGTTGGAGAGATGGCTCGGCACATGTTACTCTCATAGAGAACCATGATTCGGTTCTCAGCTGGAAACCACCCTAACTCCAGGTCCAGGGGGATCAGATGCCCTCAGCAGGCGTTAGCAGACATGCAACGCACATACTTACATTCAGGCAAAGTAGACATGCACATAAAGCAAGAATAAATAAGAGATGGAGAGATGCTTTAGTGGTTAAGAGTGTGCACTTCTCTGCCAGAGGACCTGAGCTCAGTTCCCAGCACTCACATGTGCACGAACAGCATCCTCTCTAGCCTCCAGGGACCACTTTGCTCACGTGCACATACCTATACGCACAGATACGCAAATAAGTAACAAACCAAAGATTTAAATATAGTATGAACCTTCAAATACACACATGCATACTTGTACACATATTGTACGTTCTCTGACTTTTGAAGATTCCGTGTTAACATTACATGAGGGAGTGTCCTTAACTCACTTTCAGAGAATCTCATTCTCAAATCACTTATCAGATATTTTATGACACAAGTAGCCTATGATTACTGAATTATAGAAAAAAAATGTTCTTAGATATTTATAACCTCAGAAGTCAGAGTTGTCTAAAAGTGGTTTATTGGGGGGAGGATGCAGCATTACTCTTAAAATCCTGTGATGCAGCTTTCCATGGAACACCGGTTTGACAAATGAGACAAAGTCATGTGATCACTCAATAAACGCTGGCTGTATGAAAAAGCATGTTGGTTTTCTGAAATAAAAAAAAATCAATCACTCACATCTTCCTGGATAGTGAATCAAATCATTGGATTCATTGGAATGAAATCCTGCCTAAATGTACTTTTCAAAATCAATCGTGTCCGTGTTTTTGATCACCCAGCAGTATTTCTTCCCCCACTTCTCTACTGTTAACAAAAACTCTATCACTCTGCAAAGCATTTTTACCAGATTCTTCCTCGTTGGGTCAAAGCATTATGGCTGCTGAGAAGATGCTTGCTACATAAAGGCATTTGCATTATCCTCTTTTTCAAAACCGCCAATATTTTTTTTTATCAAAAATCAGAAATTTGTTATTGAGCCAAGTATGGTGGTGCATATTTATAATCCCTGCACGCAGCAGCCTGGGGCAGGGGGATTGTTGTAAGTTTGACACCAACCTGACTTACACAGTGAGCACCGGGTGGTTCAGAGCTCCAGAGTGTGACTGTCTCAAAGTTTATTACAAGATCCACGCACCTTCTCTCGCTAGCACGGTTTCCTTACTCCATCCTCTGTGCTAAGGAGAACAATAGTCCTCTCTCAGTTCTCAGACCAGCCCAAGAACACTGAGAACTGCCTTGTAGATCCTCATCTAATCACGGACACTATGAGACCCTGGGTGAAATCATCCGGCCTTCCCTCCACGTTCACTGGATAATTATCATTTAACAAACATAAACCTCAAACAAACAAAAGCAAACAGATATCTGTCAGACTGTTTTGAAAATGGACCACAGAAGATCCATAGTCTGTGGAAGAAGAAGAAGAAAAAAAAACATAGGATAAGTAAAATATACAGACTGTTATGTTAGCAAGTGCTTAAAATTTTTAAATTCCTAGATGGGGCCCAAAGGATATAAATTGTCTTGGATACGAGTTTGGAAGTTTTTGAGGAGTACTCAGAAAGGGCCTCGGAGAAAATATAACTCCCGAGCAAGTGATGGAAAGAGAGACACGTCAGTGGGCGAAGTTATCGCCAGGAAGGCTGTTACCCAGCAATAGCACAAGGGCAACATGTGAAGTCAGGGGTGACGTTCTGTCGGGCAGAGTTGACAGACCATTGTTATGGCTTTAGCTTTTTCTCTAAGGGGGATGGGAAGGCACCGTAAGTGGACCTGAGCGAAGGGAGCAAGGCTCTGGCTTCCACTTCTAGGGTGTTACCCCGGCTCCTGTGGGGAGATCTGAGGCTAGGAAGACAGTAGAGAAAGATGGAAAGATGGGGCAACTCAGAGGTTCCTTCTAATGGAGGCCAGAGCCGAGAGGGGTCCAAAGAACTTCTAGACGGGGCTGCGGTCTGGCCCTTCCACTCTTACCATGGCAAAGGCCTGGCGTAGTGTCTGCTGAAGACCACTCGCCTGCCACAGCGCTCCTTTTACCGCGTTCTTTTGCTGTACTGAATATATTTCTCTTGTCTCTCATCATATTTCCTTGGTCATCCCATCTATTAAACCCATTAACACTACTAAGAAAATGGACTCACCATTTTCCATACTATGATTTTTTTTCTCATCTATTTGTATTTCCCAATCTTCAGGTTTTTATTTGATTACAAAATTAAGGTTTCAAATAAAACTCTGTTGATAAATATGTATATAGTGTTTATTGTATAAACATGTAAAATATATAAAATTATATAAATATTTTATTTATATAATATTTGTATATTAATTGTGTCTTATTTTATTTATTTATTTATTTAAATAGTTTTTCACTTGACACCTGTGGCTTCAAAAAATTAAACGTAGTCATTTACATTTATGTTCAGGAATATATCTCAGGCACAGACCAAAATCACCCTTGGAGCTTTTTTAGAAAAGATCGCTTGGCCCCAGCCCTGAGCTTCTGAAGCAGGAATCCTAAGAACATACACTTTGAAGAGTCTCCACATGGTGGTGAGGCCACTGGCCCGGGGGCCCGCGGCAGTACAGAACACAGCTTTAAACTTTTTAATTACTTGACTTTGAAGCTTCTGACTCCACGTCTACAAAATGGACACAGCTGTCACCGTTTAGAGGACCACTGTGGCCGTGAAGTACAAAAGCATTAGCCCAGCACACAGACATCGTGAATGTTGGCTGCCCCCCTTTTTATTCACATAGAAAGCAAAGGCAAAAGAGGAAGAAGAGGAATTAAAAAAAAAGAGTTAAAAGGAAGGTGAGCATAAGACTTAGTCCCTATTAGCTATTTTCATCTTCTGATAATATTTAACATATAAATTAATAGCAAGAAGTATTAAGAATTAAGTATGCTAGAAAGCTGATTTCTGTATGTCATAAAGATTCTTAAACTATCACAATGATTATCAGCAAGAAGCTAAGTTTCCTGAAAACAGAAATAAATATCGCACGTTACTTGGAATGCAGTGTTAGGTTTTCTTCCATTTTAAGAGTTTCACTAAATTACTTTCTATATATAGCCTGATATTAAGGGATGATTTATATTGAGCTCCATGTGGATAATGCTCTTTAAAGATCTTAAAATACCTCTAAAGAGATAAGGCTCCATAAGAATCATAAATTAGGCAAATATTAAGAAATATAATAAAGTACTATATAAGATTTCTTGTCTCCTTTTATTGAAAGCCGATTCTTCTCTCATGCGCTGCATCTCAGCTTTTTTCTCCCTCCACTCCTCCCACCTTCCTCTACCTCTCCTCTCCCTCAGATCCAATCCGCCCCATTTCCCTTTAGAAAAGAGCAGGCCTTCAAGAGACAACCACCAAATGTGACAAAACAAGACACAACAGGACAAGACAAAAGCCCTCTTACGGAGGCTGGACAAGGCGACGCAATAGGAGAATAACAGTTCAAAGAGCAGGCAAACGAGTCAGAGCTACACCCCCTCCCACTGTTAGCAGTGCCACAAAAACACCAAGCTGACAGCCATGACACATACACAGAGGACCTGCTGCAGACCCGCGCAGGCCCTGTGCTTCCCGCTTCAGTCTCTGTGCACCCCAGTCCTGCTTATTTGACTCTGTGCACCATGTTCTCCTGGTGTCCTCCATCCTCTGACCCACACAGTCTTTCCCACCCTCTTCCTTGGGGTTCCCTGAGCTCCAGGGGAAAGGCACTTTGGAGACCTCCAGTTTAGACTATCTCTGCATAATGTCTGGCTGTGCATCCCTGCACCCACTCCTGTCTGCTGCCAGAGGGCACCTCTCTGAGGATGACTTGACAAGGCACAAGAGGGTCCCGTGGGGATCCATAAACAACCCCAGCTGATGAGAGGATAGAATTTCACTCTCTAAGTCCTGAGAGCAGCAGGGGTCTGGGGGTGGGGGTGGGGACTGTGAGGAGAGCCTCCACACAGCTCACTGAACTTAGAGAATTAGAACTGGTGCCCACATGGAGTCTTCACCCATATGTTCTCGTCTCTTAGGCACAGCGAGGCCTACTCTGCAGGCCACAGAATGAGAAACCTGGACGCCAACACAATCACAAAACCCACCTGAAAGATGTGCTGGGGCAGTGTGGCACACAACCTGTGGGAGTGGCCAGTCAATGGCTGGTTTAACTTGAGGCCCATGCAGTGAGAGGGAGCCCATGTCCTACACTGCCTGGATGGCCAGGAACCAGAGATGGTTCAGAGACCTAGGGTAGAACCAAACAGCACTGGGAGGGAAAAAAAAAAGATTCCTAATGATATACTCAACTGAATGCAACCCAGTCCCACCACTGGAAGCCTTGCCTGGCAAAAAAAAAAAAAAAAAAAAAAAAAAAAAAGGCCATTTTAGACTCAGTATCCCAAAGCACTAGGACTCCTCACTAGGGTGACCCTCATAGACTCCAGGAAGTTTCCACTGCACTAGGTTTCCACCCTACCTCCACCCCACCGAGTCCAGATGTCTCTACTCAAACTCTCTTCCTTCACCCCCCACCCCGTGCTGACCCCTTCTGGTCCCATCCCCACCCAGCTCCTGCCCATCCACAAAATCTATCCTAGTTCCCCTTTCCAGAAAGATCCACGCATCCCCACCTAGAGCCTTCCTCTTCACCTAACCTCTCTGGGTCTGTGGATTGTGACTTGATTGTCATTTGTTAACATCTAATATTCACTTATAGGTTTGTATTTCTGGGTCTGGGTCACCTAACTCAGGATGATTTATTTTTCTAGTTCCATCCATTTGCCTGTAAATTTCATGATGCCTTTTTTTAAACAGCTAAATAATAAATACTTTATTGTATAAATGTACCACACTTTATCCATTCTTTAGTTGAGGGACATCTAGATTGTTTCCAGTTTCTGGCTATTGTGAGTAAAGCCCCAATGAACATAGTTAAGCAAGTGTCCTTGTGGTAGGATGGAATGTCCTTTGGGTATAGGCCCAAGACTGGTATATCTGGGTCTTCAAGTAGATCAATTGTCAATTTTCCAAGGAACCGCCATATTGATTTCTATAGTGTCGGAACAAATTTACACTCCCACCAGCAATGGCAGAGAGTTCCCCTTGCCCCACATCCTCACCAGCATGAGCTGTCACTTGTATTGATCTTAGCCATTCTGGCAGGTGTAAGATGGAATCTCAAAGTAGTTTTGATTTGCATTTCCCTGATGGCTAAGCATGTGGAACATTTAAGTGTTTCTCAGTCACTTGAGATTCCTCTGTTGAGAATTCTCTATTTATATATGTACCCCATTTTTCAACTGGATTATTTGGTTTTTTGTATCTAGTTTCTTGAGTTTTTTTATATGTTTTGGATATTAGTCTTCTATTGAATGTGGGGTTGGTAAAAATCTTCTCCTATTCCATGAGCTGCTCTTTGTCCTACTGACAGTGTCCTTTGCCTTGCAGAAGCTTTTCAGTTTCACGAGGTCCCAATTATTAATTGTTGATCCTAATGTCTGTGTTCCTGGAGTTCTGTTCAGGAAGTTGTCTCCTGTTCCAGTGCACTCGAGGCTATTCCCTATTTTCTCTTCTGTCAGGCTCAGTGTGTCTGGTTTTGTGTTGAGGTCTTTGATCTACTTCGACTTGAGTTTTCTGCAGGGTGACAAATATGGATCTATTTGTATTATTCTACATGCAGACATCCAATTTGACCAGCACAATTTTCTGAAGATGCTTTATTTTTTTTCCAGTGTGTATTTCTGACTTCTTTATCAAAAATAAGGGGTCCTGAAGAAGCCAGAGAGGTCAAGGACACCACAAAAAAATCTACAGAATCAACTAACCTGGGTCCATAGAGGTTCACAGCGACTGAACCACCAACCAAAAAGCATGCATGGGAAGGACCTAGGCTCCCTACACATATGTAACAGACGTGCAGCTTGGTTCTTATGTCTGGCCACTAACAACTAGAGTAGGGTCTGCCTCTGACTCTGTTGCCTCCCTTTGGATCCCTTTCCCCTAACTGGGCTGCCTTGTCTAGCATCAATAGGAGAAGATGTGCCTAGTCCTACCTCAACTTGATATGCGAAGGCAGGCTGATATCCATGGAAGCCTCTCCTTCTCTGAGGAGAAAGTGAGGCCAGGATGAGGAGAGAGGAGGGGCAAGGAAAGGACTTCGGGGGGGAGGGAGTAATGACGGTGAAAATATAAATAAATGAATGAAGTGGGAAAAAGGTATCTATATTTCTGTGCATTTATGTCTCAGTATTCAGTTTGATAGTTGAGACACCTACTACAAATTAGAGTTATTTTATGGATGTTAAATATTTAGAACTACATTTGTTGTTGTTTCGTTGGGGGAGGTTGTTTTTGGTTTCTTGGTGCACTGGTTCATTTTTGGTTGGGGGGATTTTTGTTTTGTTTTTTTGGTTTTGAGACAGGATTTCTCTGATTACCTTTGGCTTTCATGGACTCATTTTATAGACCAGGCTGGTGTCAATTTCTCAAAGATGCACCTGCCTCTGCCTCCAGAGTGATGGGATTAAAAGTGTGTTCACCAAGATACCTGGTTAGAACTACATCTTTAGAAGAAAGATTCATTTCTCATTTTAATTGTGACCAGGTCAGGGATTCCCAGGATTTGTGTAGACGCCCATCTGACTTACTTTTGTGAGGAAATGTTGAGGCTGGAGAGATAGGTAGTCTGAACTGAGCATGTCATGTTCCGGTGCTGAGCCATCTCTCTTCCTAAAGACCTTCCCAGAACACGGCTACCCTCACAGCTGCTGGGGATGCTGTAAAATGCAATTTCTCCTCCAAAGGTCCTGCCTTGTTTTGGACAACTCAGCATAGTAGCTCATCCCTTCCTCTCTCTCTCTCTGTCTCCTCAAGCATTGTTGAGGGCAGCTAACTATACACTGCCCACACTCACAGCACCTCTCCTCAAACTGAGCACAGATGCCCATGCCCTCCTAGAAACAGAGGCAGGGGTGAAAGTTTACATGTTTAAAAAAATGTGCATTTTTTTCTTTATACTCAGCTTCTAGGTAGCAGAGCCAAACTTCTACCCTACAAAGAGAATAAACAGCCTCCTCTGTGTAATATGAGCTGCTTAAGAAAAATTTAACACCATAGAAAAAATACTCACACCACATCAAGTCAAAGAAAAATTCTGAGTAGCTGTAGACACATAAAACATCCAGGAGAGCCATCTAAGCGGATAGCACTGTAATGTGCAGAATAACAGAAAAGAGAAGCAGTAGGGTACATCCAGTGTCTCTGCATTGACTTACGGATGAGTCACTCCCAAATGGTAGCTCGGGTCACTTTAACATTTTTTTTTTCTTTTTTCTTTTTTTTTTTGAATTAATCATTTTTTATTTATTCATATTACATCTCGATTGTTAGCTCTTCCTCTGTTTCCTCGCATTCTTCCCTCCCTCCCACTTCCCCCCTTCTCCCCTCCCCTATGTCTGTGATTGAGGGAGACCTCCTCCCCCTATATATGCTCTTAGGATATCGAGTCTCTTCTTGGTAACTTGCTATCCTTCCTCTGAGTGCCTCCAGGCCTCCACATCCAGGGGATGTGGTCAGAAAAGGGGCACCAGAGTTTGTGTGAGAGTCAGATCTCACTCTCCACTCAACGGTGGAGAATATCATGTTCGTCGGCTAGGTCTTGGTAGGGGTTCGAAGTTTACTGCCTATATTCTCCTTGGCTGGTGCCTTAGCTTGAGGAGGACCCCAGGACCCAGATCTGCCTGTCATAAAGTTCTTCTTGTAGGTTTCCAGGACCCTGTGGGTCCTACTATTTCCCCATTCTTCCATGCTACTCTCACCTAAAGTCTCAATAGGATGTCCTCTCCTCTGACCCACTTTCCTGGTAAGTAAAGTTTTTCATGGGACGTATCCCTTGGACTAGTGTTTTGATATAAGTGAGTATATACCGTTTGTGTCTTTTTGCTTCTGGGTGAACTCACTCATTATGATAATTTCTAGATCAACCCATTTGTCCACAAATTTCGGGAATTCCTTGTTTTTAATAGCTGAGGAGATAAAGCAAGGCAGGTTAAGAGGAAGGAGGAGAAAGCTAATTAGTCAGGTTACACGGACATCGGCTCCTGCTGCCCTTGGAGATTGCCACTCGCCAACATCAAGATGTGGGTGGCCAGTCTGGCCTCTGGATGGAAAGAGGGAAACAGAAGAGGGGAGACAAGAAGCAGGAAAAGGTAGAGGGAAGAGTAGGAGTTAAGGGGAGATGAAGAGAGAGAGGGGTCACATGCACCCAGAAACTCGCTCGGTCTTCGCCGTAAATCAGCCAATGATTAGTTTCTCTCTCTCTCTTTTTTTTTTTCTTTTCACTTTGGCAACAGTACCTTTATTCAGTTAAAATGAATAGACTGTGACAATCCCAAGTCAGGCCAAGGAGGCTGCCAGTCCCCTCTCCCCAAAGAGAATGGGATGCTATAGAGAAGCAACAGGGACAGAGGGCACTGCCTCAGAGTGGGAAAAGCCCTGGAATCCACCTACCATTTGGGAGGAGGGACAAACTGCCATCGCATCTTTTAATCTTTAGCAAGTCACAAGAAACCAATATTGTCTTCTGTCCTCAGATGCTCACACTAGGGTGTGAACTAACACACCACACACACACACACACACACACACACACACACCTTCTATCTCTACCAACCTAGATTCTTAAACCCACAGTGCACCTACTGTATCTACCATTATTTAAAACAGTGGTAAAATACTACATGAAGAAATTAATGACTCACAAGCCAAAACACTAATTCCTCTCTTGAGGCAACAGCTATTATAAACTAAGAGCCCAGTTACATACACTATGCTACTTATTAAATCACATATCATCTGTGACCAAATTGCTATGTGACTCAATCACTCTTTTAAAGTGAAACACAAGCTGGGTGGTATGGCGCACGCCTTTATTCCCAGCACTCGGGAGGCAGAACCAGGTGGATCGCTGTGAGTGAGAGGCCAGGCTGATCTACAAAGTGAGTCCAGGACAGCCAAGACTACACAGAGAAACCCTGTCTTGAAAAACAAATATAAATAAATAAATAAATAAATAAATAAATAAATAAATAAAGTGAAACACAATTTTAGTTTCAAAGTTCAGCATCAGGTAATTCAGAAGAAAAAAATATGGCACTATCTCAAACGTCTCTTAGTCTCCCTACAAGTAAACATCACTGCTAAATAGTATGTCTTAAAGGCCATCAAAGGTGCCAACTGCTCCTTGAAATGTGTGTGCCTAGAGCCCAGAGGTGACAGATCACACCACCTTGCGGAACAGCACTTCTGTGCTCTGAACGCCACCGATGCAGTTCTCACAGCTCTCTCACGCTCTCCCTGTTCTTCCTTTACGAGCTGATGACCTCACAGGAGTCAAAGATGCTCAGAGGGATGCCATATGAAACAGGAGTGGAAACACAGATTCAACTTCAGAACCCTTGATTGTGATATTCACACGAGTGTGATAGTCACATGCTTGTGATACATATACCGGCATGCCTTAGAGTACTGTCTGAAAACTCCTAGTCTTCTGAAAACAAAAACAAAACCACAGACACACAGACAGACAAATACCACCAGCATGCTCTTTACAGGCTTTGTGAAGGAAAAACATCAAATCTAAAGCAATAGCAGGTAAGATCTTGCATCTTTTAGATAAAAGTCCTACCCATCGCCACACTTAGGTTCAAGGGAGCAGGCCCCAGTTCTTTCCTTGACAAATCTTTGTCTCTCCAGTGAAATTTTTAAAGGAGAAATAGAATGTGGTGAAAATGAATTGTCTCCAGGAAGGTATAGCTGGATTGGATACACAAACAAGTTATTTTGCAGAAAGGCACCATTTATTGATAGGAATGGTATGGCTCCTAAATAAATCCCACTAGTCAAAGTATTAGCTCAAACCAGTGACATCAGCAGAGCCCAGGCTGCTGTCAGGGATGAAGAGCCTCAGTGTTAAGATGGACAGACAGACCGAGTATGCATGACTCAGCAAGCACCTAGAGTAATATGTGCACATGCTAACATTTACAAAGCACCACTTTCTGAGGGAGAAAAATCATAGAAACTTCTTTCTTATTTTCAAGACAAGGTTTCTGTGTAGGCTTGGGTGTCCTGGGCTCTCATACACCATGCTGGCCTCAAACTTCAGAGATCCGCCTGCCTCTGCCTCCCTGAGTGCTGTGATTACAGGCGTGCACCACTGTGCACAGCTAGAAGTTTCTTTAAAAACTATACTATTGCCTAAAAAAAAGCAAAGTGTTGAAAAATCATGGGAGACTACAAAATAAACTGCAACACTGCTCAGCCAGCAGTTCTGAAAATAAAGCTATAAAATAGAAAACAGATAGTGCATGGGCTAGCTCTGGGCGCAAGGGGAGGCGGGCCGCAGGGGGAAGGATGGAAAGGAGAGGCCTGCACATCCTTCTGATTGTGGTGTGATGTGCAGTATGTATAGCCAAATATATTATGCCAAACATCTTAAAAGTGGAGAAACTACCTCATGAGACTAAAATTAATACTTCAGAGTTGAACAACAGCTGGGCTTCTCTTCTGCATGGCCCAGGTACACAGAAAACTGAAAAGGACTCACCTAGCTATTTCTAAAGTCACTAAGCAATATGGGCAATGGCTGACCCATGTAGGTAAAAAATAATAATAATGCTTTAATCTTTTGGAAATTCGAAGCTATAGCCATTAAGCGTAAACACATGAACATATAGGCCAAATATTTAAGTAAAAAACACAATCTCTACTCCATATAGCCGTCACTGATGTCTCTCTGAAGCACAAGAACGAATGTAAATGTGGCCACAAAATGCTTCTTCACCACAAGGAGAGTCCCAAGAGTGGTCAGGCCGACTTACTCATCAAAGGGTTTTGGAACTAGGGATAGCTATAGAGTACATGGGTCTCCCAACCAAAACTGAGACCCACAGATAACCAGGCTTATAGTCCTTATTTTCAATATTTTATATTATATATAAAATATATATCATATTCGATTTATATTTATATTATTTATATGTTATATATTTATATTATATTTTATTTTATATTATAGTCAATATTTTCAATATGCAATAACTGCCAATACTGGAAATTCATACTGACCTCTGGATTCTAAAATTCTGCTTACAGGAAAAGCATATTTGTCTAAGCAAATATTCAATGTTCAAACTGATGAAAATCAGCTGATGTTGTTTAGACCACTCAAAGCAACTATTAACTGACCTTCATAACATAAATTCCTAATGCTGCATTATTCTGCTATGCTAAAGAGAGCTAAACTTAGGAGAAGATGCACACCAAGGCCAACGCCTAAGATTCCCAATAATGATGCTTACACTTTGAATTGATTCTTAGCTTCAAATCACCATTTGATTGCGAGAGCTGTGTGACCTTGAGATATGTGGTTTCTCTGTCACATAGATTTCTTATTGTATTGAAATATTACTAGTTGCTCTAAAAAAAAGAAAAAAGAAAAAGAAGAAAAAGAAGCAAGAGAAGTAGAGAGGAAGGAAGAAGGCAGAAAGGTAAAAGGGAACAACAGAAGGAGGAAAAAAGGAATGAAAGAAGGGAAAAAGAAATGAAGGACAGAACAGGCTCGTGCGGAGGGATAAGCAGGAATCTGCATGAGTGCCAAACTCCAAATGAAAGACTAGGTCACATCTATCCTCCAGACAGAGCCCTTTCTCCTGAAAATAAATCTGTCCAGGCTTGGCATCATGTGGTACAAGACAGACAAAGACGTAATTCACTTTGTATTGATTACAACACTTACACTCTCTTCAGAGGGTTTTTGACTCCAATTGTTCAAACAATTTAGTGAAAATCTTCTTTCTATTTCATTTCTTATTGAATAGAATGCATCCTAAATTTTTCATCTCTTCTTTTTCCACACTGAATCCCTCATGTTGTGGGCAGTGATTCAATCAGTTTACAGTGGAGTGCCTGATAAAGCACAGTTACACGGCACTTTGCTGATAGTAATAAGTGTAAAAAAGGAGAAAAGATAAATTTTTAATGGATGAAGAAACTTTCATTGGCAATTTTTTTTCAGATACACCATCAAAGACTAGATGACGTGGCTAAGGAAAAGTGGTTCATTTCTTGAAGAAATGATGTTTTATCACAGCCATTAACCACCAGGTAAGAGACTTGTCAAGAAAGAAAATTTCGGTGACACATTACTTCTGTACTATTACCTAATAGCTAGCACTGAACACAAACAAGCTTAGTGTTGACAGACAGTAAGGAGCTGCCAGAATAATATGAAGACACCGTGGCAAGGAACTGACAAGATCCAAAGTTACAGCCTCACACAGTAGATGCCACAAGAGCAGAAATTTCTCTCATTCTAGGGAGTAACAATCCCTAGCCATTTCCTAATACGATTTAATCATTTAACAAAATGTGCTAGAACTCTTGTAAAAATAATAATTCTAATAACCTTAGGAAGTAAAATTTAAATGAGCACAAAAATAAGAATTACTGTGACTGCTCTGGGAAGACGTGTCAGAACACGGCAGAGACGCAGTTGAGGGTTTCCAAACTTTACCAAAGTACTCCCAACACAGGACAAAAGGTACACACTGATCGACCGCCAACACAACTGTTCTTCCGTGAGACATTCAAATGATAAAAGAAGTGGAATAAAATAAAGAACTCGGGGAAGAAGAGAAACAGCATGTAAGACAGTGGACAGCTAACAGGAGCAGCAGGATTTGTCAGCAGAAGTGGCCACAGCTCAGGTCTAGGGAGATCGAACTGAGCAGTTAGTTCCCAACGTGGAAAGTAATTTCTGGGCTGTTGCATGAGCTCCTATGTTCCCAGTGAGTGTGTGCTTCCAGCACACAGAAAGCTGCCTTCCACACCAGTTATCATTTAATACGTGCACTCTTCCACCCCTCACTCTGCGTTCCTCTTGCTCACTGCAGTATCTACAGTGGCCTGGAATGTGCCATACACAGAGATCAGAACCAACAAATGTGACGTAAAGTTAAATGCATAAGCCGATCCCTTCATGCAGTTGTTAATTTAGAAAGTGACAACTCTCGTTCACTATGTTAGCCCCACCAGAGAGAGCCCTGTGCGTGCGGTTCCCTCACACATGTTCTCCTCTTTCCTCTTCTGTTTTACTGGTCTAAACCCGGTGTGTTTGTATTCACTAGGATACACACGTGGCTATTCTAACAGGGAGGCACAAATAACAACAGCACTAAAAACAACCTGATCTATTTGCATTACCAATGAGACCCTCGGCTGGCATGACAGAGTCCAGTCAACTTCTATCTGGAGATACAGATATGGATAAAGCTATGTTCACACCAGTTCAGGAAACATCCGAGGTGGCTGCCTCTAGTCTATTACCTCTGATCCACCCAGTAAGATGCATAAAAATATGGAAGGAATAAATATACTTATTGCCTTAATGACCTAGAAGTTCTCTCTCTCTCTCTCTCTCTCTCTCTCTCTCTCTCTCTCTCTCTCTCTCTCACACACACACACACACACACACACACACACACACCATTTCGCTGTTGAACAGCACAGGACCCCATGTCCATATTGTAGTACAAAGAGCCGGAACATTCTAGACAACCAGACTCTCATCGTGTCTAAGACAGGGGCACATATTGGAGAAATAAGCAGTCTCGCCCGCAAACCATTACTCAAATTTCATGTCCTCTCTCAGGCATGCAGAGATGAGTCACATTGTCTCCGTTTCCTAAAATTATTTTACGTATACACAGATATTATACCATGTTAAAAAGACACTGGTTTTTGACAGACTTACAGATGGCTTCTCCCTCGTCTCACGCCATCAGGTCTTTGGGAACTGTATTCACATGCAATCCCACTTTGTACTAACTCTTCTGCCTCCATGAACCTGACAAAGTGTTGGCATCACAGTGGCAACTGTACTTCTACGTGATGGCTAATACAAACAGGTGTAAGACCTAGAAAACACCAAATTACATGAATACTTCTCTAAATGTGTTCTGAAAAGGTAGTGAAAACGTGGTTGTGGATACTCATGAGCAGATTGAGAATGTGTGTCACTCCCCCAAAGACAATGTTCAATTCATTTATAAGGCTTTGAATAAGGTTACATCACCTATTACTTATATTACTGTAGCTATTTAAAAAAAAACCTATGGTTAAAATCACAGCTGATTCATTTTATTCACAGCTGATTAATTACAAGACTTGATCAAAATTAAGCAGTCGATGAGAAATTTCAAAAGAAATTATTGATTCGTCTCATGAGCAGCAGCCAATTAAAACAGTGTGGTGCGAGACGGCACTAGATCTTACTGTTCTAATTTTGGGTTTTGTTCCTCTTCACTCTTTTTAAACAAAGAACATTATATAAAGACTTCAAATTAGCTCTTGGCTTTTCCTATTCAATATTAACCACTTACCAAGTGCCAATCATTTTTGCTGAACCCTTCTTTAAAAAAGGAGCCTTGCCAGGGGCACTACACATGAAAAGAGATGAGAAAATCACAGTGAACGCTCACTCTGGTGGGCTGCTTTCCCTTCCCTGACAAGACCCCATGAGATAGCGTTATACCAACCATGGACACAGTGGTTCAAAGACAAGAAATCTTCTTTTGCCATACAGACAAAAGACAAGAAAGCCCCCCAGAAGGGATTTGGGGTGAGAGACTCTTTAGCATATTGATTGTCATAGGTCTTTGATTTATCTTTACCTTCCTGGCAGTTCTGCTACATTAGGGACATTGACAAGAAGGCTCTCCAGAGACACGACAGCCAGGTCTTTAAAATATTTCCCATATTAACTTCGTTTTCATTGTTGTTCAATCCAAAAATTAAACACCAATGACTCTGAGTTAGAGCACATGTTAAACGGCAGAATTCGTGCCCTTGAGGCTTTTTAAGTCTCTGTAGCCATCACTTTCAAGGTCTAGAAACTATTATTTTCCATACCTGGCAGTAGTCCAAACTGCCTATTGCCATATGTGTTTCAATTGTTATGAAAGCAGTATTATAGTATTAAGAAAAATAATTTACCCATTAATGTAAGGTCCAAATATAACTACTTGCATATTTTAGCTCTTATTCTCTCAGCTTTTTTCATACTTTCCATAACTATAGTTGTAGTATAAGCATAATTTTATGTTCTATTTTCCTCACTTAAAATAAAATTCATGACATTTTTACACTGATGTATCATCTCTACAGTTACAGTTTTACTGAATCCGTATATTCCAATTGATTGGTATAATCAATACACTTAACCATCAACCTTTCCAAAGACATTTGGACAACTCTGGCACCTTTGTAAAACTTGCATTTTTCAAAATTCTTACTCAGTAATATAAAGCTCAATTATTTGTTTTTGCATCTAATTGGATAATAAACAAGATGGCTGTTTACAGAGCACCTGGTAGAAACTCCATGTTGTAAAAGATGTGGTGAGAAATACCTAGAGGCATAAAACACATCTTTCTGGTTGTGACCAGTTTACAGTATGTCATATAATCTACTACAACGTAGAAGATAAAATCAACCAAGTCTTAGGAGAAAATTATATCCATACAGACCATGCTAACCCAGGAATGCTTCCTTAAGCACGCTGAACGTGGGTAGAGAGAGCAATTGTGAGTGAGGAGGCACAGGAGAAGGCATTTCAGAAAGGAAATTATATTTTTTAATATGTCAAAACAAGGCCATGGGATCTGTCCCAAGCTGAAGCAAGATGGAATCTGCCAGAAGAACATTTCATTCTTTCCAGTTATCAGGATGAATGGAATTTGGAGACAGAACTGGTTAGGTCTGTAAAACCACTCACGCTCCTGGCTGTCTCCATGGAGCCCTCCATAACCATGACACAATCTGTTTCTGCTAGCCACGCCACCCAGCATCCATAAAGATTTAACATGTGATATTTACTTAAAATGCAGGTCCCTGAACAGCAGAGCAGACACATCACCAGGATCTGTGACTATGGAACCCAAGGATGCACCTATACAAACTGCCAGGTTGTCCTGACATAGTTGAAAACACATGAGTTTCCACACTACTATGTCAACTGCTAAGTTGTAGTACCAGCATGGGATTTTCTAGGCCATATTTAGCTGATCAAGATTGCTGAGTGGCTGGGGAGAGGGCAGAGCTATTAACAACAAATAATGTTCCTGCAGAAGACCCAAACTAAATTCCTAGCACCCACATAACATGGCTCACAACCACCTATAACTCCAGTTCCAGAGGATCCAGTGACCTCTTCTGACCTCCAGAGATACCCATAAACACAAACCGCACTCAGACACACAGTTTGAAAATTAAGACATTTTAAAAGATTATTTTGCCAACAAAAATCCATACATGTGGTGCTCAGTGAAATCAAATAATGACATTCTGTCTAATAATATAATATATTTTCACATATTGCTCCATTGGATTCTCTCAGCAACTGTGGACTAGATAAGTTGAATATTTACCCTATTACACCTTTCGCAATAAAGAATTTGAGGCTCAGAATATTCCCAGTTTGCTGAATGTCACACAAACAGTGAGATGCCAAACTAGTAGCTGGATTTGAGAACTTGCTCCAAAAGGGTAGACTGGGTGTTAAGATCAAACCTAATGGCCAGGCACGACTGGGAGATGAAATCAGAGAGCAGCACTCTGAGTTCAAAACATGACCTGTCGGATGGAAAGCATCAGCACAGAAGAGTCCTGGGTCTAGCCACACAGAGCGGGAGGTGGGTCTGGAAAGAAGAAGAAGCAGCGAGAAGATTCTGCCTCCCCCCCATAAGGTCATGCCAGGATGCGTGCACAATGGAGCAGGAAAAAAAAATGATCTTAGACCCTTAGTAACCATTAGGCAGACAGGTGAATACCTCACTAGTGTCTGAGGGCAGCAGGCAGGGGCTGTGAAACCATGGTGGGCATGAGATAGGAGGGAGAAACAGGTACGATGATGAACCAACCCACGTCCGCAGCCACACATCAAAGCTGTCCTAACAGACGGAGAGGCTTCGCAACATAGTTTTATATGTGCAGGAAATTAATTCAGAACCACACAACAGCAACAAGGACAAGAAAAGAAAAAATGTCCCAAGCATTTAGATGACTTCACTTCACAGCTAGTGACATTCCATGAGCGGCATGACTGCCACCTTGAACCTTACATGAAAGCTGAAGAAAACAAAGGGATGGACTTTGAATAAACAAAGGCCTCAAAGAGTGCTTTAGCTAAAAAGGGCTGCTTTTAGCCATGCCGTAAGTTAATTTTTTACTCTGGATGCATAATCCCTTCTTAATAACAGATAGGTAAGCGAGGCAGGATACAATATTTATGTTTATGAACATTATTCTTTTGGTCAGAAATTTCAATAGAAATGGGGACATGAATAAATGGAAATTCTCTAAAATTGAGAGTGAAAATGCATTGCTGAGTGATGCATGATTCAAATTCCTCAAATGACGATTGGTAGGGCCCATTGTGGACTAGTTGTAGAAACATAAATGAGCCTACGATAGCACCCAAAGCTCAGAGAGTAATGACAGAGGTGGAAGAGATGGGCCAGTCAAGCATGAAATTGATTTTATAATAACAAATATCTGTTGCTGTCCAAGTACTAAGTAAATAATTCTGAAGCAGGGGGTAAAGACAATAAAAACAAAATCATTAACTGCTTTCCCTAAATCAAAAACATAAAGAAACCTATTGCCTGGCTGCCCCTGAAGCCTGTTTGACGGCTAATTAAAGCAATCATTCTCATCATGACATGCCCTTAATCACAGGGTATACCTTCAGCACGGTTTGTTCATACTCTTCCTCAGAGTAGGTTTCTACTCTACTTCTCCCCAAAATGTACATTAAAGTTGTGTGAGACACAATTATCAAGCAATACAGGAGAGGAGGAAAGATGGAGACCAACGCATAGAATCATAGACCTTGGGAGACCTTGGAAGACAGGCATAAGTGGATGTCACGGACCTTTATGAGTTTTGTTATTTAGTTTGTTTGTAAGGTCTATGCTAATGGTGGATTATGGTCAGCTTTCAAAAGCCACTTTGAATGCCATTTTATCTCTTACATCTCCCACAGGCTGGCTTGACTATATCCCTACCAAAAGTAGCATTTCAGGTTCAGTACCCAGGTGGGTCAGTTACATTAGTCAGTGTCTTAACTCCATACCTCATATTTCAACAATATATTTATAAATCCAAGAATTTTATCCAAAATAAATCACAGAAAAAAAAGAGTAAAATGTCAATGACACACTCCCCACATTTAAGCAGAAATATCCGGGAAAAGTACTTTACCATGGATTCTACAGACATCTACGAATGCATGTGGAGTCAGATCTATGTATTGACTTTGATCTTAGCACCTATTCTCTTTATCTAGTTTTTTAAAGATTTGTTCTATTTTCACATATGTATCTGACTATGTATATTCCCTACAGAAGAGGCCATCAGATGCTCTAAAGTGAGAGTTACCAGCAGCTCTGAGTACCAGAAAAGGGTACAGAGAATCAAACTCCCATTCTCAGGAGTTCTCATCAAGTGCTGTTAACCGCTGGACCACATCTCCGGGCCCCAACTTATTCCTGAAGCTTTTCTTTCACTTGTATCTAAGTAGAAGCTCAAGCGGCAGCAACAGCAACCCTAACGTACAGCCATGTGAGAGATAAAGGTTAGCGTGTGGGTGACCATGTATCCCAGTATTTTCAAGAAAGCACTGGTTTAAGCCTCTTGGCCTCCTCTGGTGCCTTGAGAGTTATCTGAAGTAAAATGCAAATGATCACTCTGTCTACTTTTACCATCAGATCATTACCATTCAGTGTAGTCAGGTGAGATAGAGTTCTGGTGTCCAATGCTCCATAGTAGAAGCATCATTTCTACAGATAACTCATCAGCCACAGCCAGCCCCGCAAGCATGGGTCTTTGCAGGGAATCTGAGAAAAGCTGCCGTACCTAGACAGCCAAGAACTCAAACAGTTTGATGACAAGAGATGGTGACTTAAACCCCTGACTCCTTTGGTAGCTTCCCAACGCACAATCCTTTACATCATATTCATCTATCTAAAAAAGGGTATTGTATCTATCCTAAGATTTTATTTCATTGGGTTTTCATTTGTGTTTCTTCTTTTCCAAATTTCACTCTTTGGCATAATTGTTATATGCTTCCACCTGACACTCACCAGATATTGTCTGTTAAATATGGTACTCACAAAGGATGACGCTATGGACAGGACATGGTGCCCATTCCCAGAAACTTCCAGCACTTCTTAGTATTCTTTAGGGTGTTCTTTTGGTTTGATATAGCAGTAAGTTACTGAGTGATTCCTTCTAGAATGTCTAAAGCTAATATCCCCAAGGTATGGTTCACTCACCTGGTAAGTTCTATTTAAGAAAATCTCTACGCAAATTTAATATAGCTTATCCTTCTAATTGAATTTTAACTATACAACTTATATCCTTTTCCAGTTAAAACTCTGATCTTAATTAAATAAGCATAATGCATAAAACCATATATAAATCACTGGCAATGTACCTTACATATTTTGCATGGAATTTACTTTTACATTATAGATGCTAAAATGCCCTCCCTTAACCAGAATTCCCAATCTACTACTGGACCATCAAAAATTAACCTTCCTTGTTCTGACTAAAAGTGAAACTACATCAAGATGTCCTCAGCCTTGCAACTTGAACTCTAAAAAAGAACTAAATAGAAGGAATGTAGAGATGGAAATGTAAGAAAGGTAGACCCAGCAGCAGATCTGAAACTTGAAACGTATTTTCTCATAGAATATTCCAGAAGGCGGTAAGCTATTACATTATTATTGCCATATTTCAGAAACACTGTGAGTTAAATGGCTTTTTATGGACTAGTCTAGAGGCCACACTACCATTTATATCATTGTTATTAGGTAGAAATATGTTTTAAATTCTAAGAAGTAAGTTGCACATTTGCTTTCAGAATATGATTTCTTAAGTCAGGCTTATCAGAATGCTACAGGTCTGAGGTCAGAATGATTTGTGAGCTATTCAATAAATCCTTTCCCATGAGGCCATCACTCTTCATCATGGCTGTCTGGGATTCTCAGCACCTTGCCTGCAGTCATTCAACCAACAAGTACTGAACATGTCATGTCTGCAGGGCAGTATCCTAGGTGATGGTGTTAAGTGATTGAGCAAGAAATCCCCACCCCCGTGCCTATCATTAGCATGATTCCATCTCCTCCCTTCCACAAATCTTCTGAATGCAAACAGAACCTTAAATCCACAGTTTTCAAGACTTGCCCTCAATATGCTGGGTTATTTATGATAATATAGGCTATTGTTAATGTCACTGGTTGCCTTCCAGAAAAGGGGAAGACTCTAATGTTGAACACACACACACACACACACACACACACACACACACACACACACACACACACACACACACACACCACTCTGTCTCTTTAGACATAGGACTAGGAGAAATTGCACTGGATCTGAACTAGAAGCCTCCTTCCTGGGGACTAGCTTTCATAGCATTAGAGAGAGACACACACACAGCTGCAATGGGAGAAAAGCAATCAACAGTCCTATCCAACTGTAATGCCAATGAACTGCAGCGATGACTAGTGGCACTTCCATCTTAGTGGTAACCAGTAGATGTTTAATTGGACTTAAGGTCCATTCATTAGGAAGGAATGCATGCTGGCCACTGTAAGTCCATGGTTGTAAGCCAACTACCAATGGCTGGTGAGGCCATGGGACGTAGAGGAGGCCCAACCATTTGGCTAGTCCTTAAGCCTGCTTACTTCTGGTTTAAGTATATGCCTTCTATGTACTTATCCTTGATTCCACAGAAAAGTATAGTTCTTGCCCCTCGTCAAAGATTTTACAACAGATGAAAACAATTACAGAAAGCCAAAACTGATCAAACTGAGGAAACTGCACAGAGCAACTAAGCCTGGGGTGACTACCCCTGATGAATACATTTACAACACAGCCCTCACACCTAAG